>MU186826.1:46951-83609 GCA_016904865.1 Pissodes strobi
ACCGGAATGGAAAGACCGAGGCCGGCTTGTAGTGTAGAGAGAGAGAGAGTGTGTGTAGTGAAAGAATAACTGATCGGAATAGAAAACCGAGACCAGCTTAGTGTAGTGTAAGAGGGAGAGAGATATACCTACAGTAATACCTATATAGCAGCAGCGAAGGCGGACAAGAAAGGCGGCGACGATGGCGGTCTGCTGAAGGCGGCTGTCATGGCGGCGACTTGCAGGAAGCGGCGTGGGTCTGGCTCAGCTTGGCGGCTTACATTGGCGGTAGTGGTGGTCCTCTTCCTCTGGTCTGGGCTGGGCTAGGCGGCTGGCTGGCTGGCGACGTCTTCTTCGAGAACCCGGGTGGGCTCTGCCTGTTCAGCGCGATGTAGCCCGGTTTTGTTAACTCGACGCGTAGTGGGGGATCACGTCATCGGCCGGCCGATGAGTGGGGACCTTCACGCGCACGGTGCTGCGACGGAGATCGCGACGTTCTACCGGTACCGCGCGAGTACTATGGAAAATGTGAAACCGATTTCCCGGCTTTTCGCGACGGAATATTTTATTGAACTGAGTTTAGAATATTTAAATTATATTTTACGAAAAAGAATGATGTGAATAGCTCGTAAAATAAGAAAGTTAATCCGGCTTGCATACCATTCCCCTAAAAATATAGTAACTTCGTTACACTACAACGCCTACGTAAGACCGCTAGCCATGTACGCTGTCCCGGTTTGGAGTTCCGTAGCAAAATGATACATCGAGAAGCTATGCACTCTGGAGAGGAAGATCCTAAGGACAATCATGAACTACAGATGGGAGGACCACAAGACGAACAGACGACTGTATAGCGAATCCGGAACAAGGCCACTAGAACAGATGATCCAGGAAACAGCCACGAAATTCTTCAGATACACGACGAGGACCCACGAAGTAACCAGGAACATAGGACAGATGACCATAGAAGAGATGCCATTCAGAAAGATTCACAGGGTGATCCACGAAGTGATGCTATGAGGCACCAGGACAAGGACTAGGACCCTAGAATCTCCCCCAGCCAGGAAGGACTGCATGGAGCCGAAGAACATAAAAAGTCCAGTGTTAAAATATCATTTAGAATTAAAATATCATGTCATTTATTTAGTTATATTAGGTTCAGGTGGACGCTTGTTAGGTACCACCTTAGTTGGTTTAGTATATAGGTATTTATTTGTAAATATGTATATATTGTTAAGTTTGTTTAGTTTTAGGTCAAATATCAAGTATCTTAGGGCAATTCTTTATAAACAAGTAAAAAAAAGGGAGGACTCTGCACCCGATTCCGGGAGGAGAGCCCGGTGTCGATTTCTAGAGCTCTCTCTAGATAAGGATAAGGATGTTGGGTTGGGCGCGGGAGACCGTTTGCGGTACCGGTTTCTAGAGCTCTCTCTAGACTCTAATCAGTAGTAGGGTACTAGACGTTCGCGCTTACACCCTCAATTGAATTCGCGCCATAATTCAAAATCAGAATCAAGGCATATTGTAATATGTATTGAATGTTATGGAATATATTCGCGGAAACACATGCAAGCTGCTGTATATCCAGTATAATACGGCTCTTGTTAAATATATCGTGGTTTTTAATTAGATAAAGCAAAATACATCGTAGAAAGTACCGAGAAAGTACGGGAACGAACTCAAATATATTAGGATATCTAATATTTCACTTCACGAATAGCCTCCAAAATATACCATCTTTAGTTCAGAATTTAACCAATCAACCACTTCGGGCTTTTAGTATCGTTTGGTCGTGGATACTTTTATAGGGGTTCTTTTTTGGTGCATGATAATTCTTGGTAAGCTTTCAGTATAGGATAATTTATTTTGTTTCTGCATAACAAATTTTCTGTACTATGCTATGTTTAGATTTCCAAAATTCCAACTATGTTTTCTAAAAACAAATATGATAAAAATTCAAACTTAAAACATGATAAATTGCAGTGTAACATTTAGGTGCCTACTATTTGTCTTAGTCATTCATTTTGTGTTCTTAGCAAAAGTGGTATAATTGTGACTTACACAAAACTAATGTTTCTTTTAACAGATGTGCCAGCATATATAATGATTTCTTGTCTGTCGGCCTTGTTTCAAGGATTAATTTATGTCTGAATCGAGAAAGGTAATTTTAAACTTCCTCTCTGTCTGAAATTAAGATACCTATTAGACGAGTTTATTACTTACTTACATACCATATGCTAATAGTCTCATATTTAGAAGAATTCTGATGGTATGGGTACTTTCATACTTCAAAAAATACGTGTCAAATTTTAGCAGTAGATTTATCAGCAAAAAAAAAACAAATTGAAAATACCATATTAAACTTATGTCCTAAATTCATTCGTTTGTAAGATATGTTTACAGCTAGAATATGGCATTTCGGCACCAGTTAGTATTTCATAGAAGAACATATTTCACATATGATCATTTTCGATCGTCTATAACAGTGGCGTGTATAAAGACAGCATAAAAAAGTTTTTTATTTAGAAAATATTATTAGCCACTAATTTTCCTAATCTTTAACTGCCGTAAAGTGGTATGATCGCTCGGCAAGATTTGCCCTTCAACGCGTCGACCACAATTGATCTTTTGTGCATACCCTTCTATGTTACACGAAAATTTCTATCTCTTTCGAGAACCTCAAAATATTTGGCGAGCTGTGCTTTTGTAGATTTCCAGGTGCCGCAGGGGCATTTTTGAGATGCCTCAACCTTTGCTCTGATGTTTCGGCCATATGTTGACAAAATCTGCATTATTTCTCAGTGATTTTCCCCATTTCCTTGAGATGGTACCTACACGGGATATGTCCAGTGAGAAGATCTACGACCAGTTTTATCTCATTTTATTGTAGCTTGAGGAGCCTTTTTTGTGTAGTTAGGCGAGAAAGAGATGAGTCTTTTGGCCTATCTATGCCCACATTGCCCACGTGCATTGGCCCAACGTGTCTCTTTTCGCCTTTTTCCCAATTTCTGGGTCCATTACATACCCTCTATATAGTGATGCCACAGAGCGTTTCAGGCCCACAAAAGGCAGTCTGCGCACCATTTCGTGCGAGCTGGTCAACGGCTTCATTGCCTTCCGCATCCTCGTGCCCTGGTACCCACATTAGGGTGAGTCTATTTCTGTTAGCCAGTTGATCCACAGCCATTCGACAATCCCACACTAGTTCTGCTAGCGCATTTAAAGCTGCTTGACTATCTGATAGGATATAGATCTTTGCAGCTCTTAGGTATTTTTGGCACATTCAGAGATGGTATATTGATAGCTTTTAGTTCTGATTGAAAGACGGTAAGAGTGTTCCCTAAAGATGCAGAGATTCGACATCCAGGTCCGTAAACTCCAGATCCCACTTCTTATTTTATCTTTCATCTATCTGTGTACCAGATAAGTTATCCCCTCTCCAGTTATTTTAGTATTTCCCCTGTAGTATTGCAGTCTTCGATTACCACTTCAAAGGAGCACTAAAAATGAAGCTTTGTTTCCATTGTATCGGTTGGATTGGTCGCCTCTATTTGGATGTCTTTTAGGTTTAAGGTGACTTTAGCTTTTGTGTTTGAGTGACTATGCGCACTGGTCCGGGCCACCTTTTCTATGCATATGTGCAGCGGAAGGAGGTCAAGTAAGGTTTCCAGAGCTGATGTGGGGTACGTTTTCATAGCCTCTGGCATATCCAGACAGGCAAGCCTTTGTACCCTTGTTAGCTTTCGCTGTGTTGTTATTTCCTTTGTTTTTACCTACACTACAACACTAAACAGACATAGGTTATAATAGGCTTTACAACAGTATTATAAGACCACTAGATGATGGAGGGTTTTAAGCCCCATGTTTAATCAAAGAGTCGTCGACAGGCCCAGAGCGATGCCGTTGCTTTTTTGATAGTTTTTTCCAGGTGTGAGTTCCAGGTTAGTTTCTGGTCAAAAACGATCCCAACTTAACCTTTTTTGAAACGCTCTACCATTATATCTCTCAAAGTGGGCGCTTTAAGGTTCAGCTTCCTTTTTTTGTAAATGGGATTACTACGGTTTTGCTTGGATTGAGATTTAGTTTGACAAAATTGAGTGGACTTTGCACACGTTTTGAGAGGATGTTACCATGCTTATCTCTTATTATTATAACTAGTTAATCTGCGTAACTTTGGACTTCAAAGCCTGCTTCAGTCAGTCTTACCAGTATATCGGCAACAACAAGACACCCTCTCTGAAGGCATCCCTTTTTTACTTTGACTGTGATGGTTGTATCCTCAATGGTGGCGGTACCTTCAAGGCTGGTTAGCATGGATTTTATCCATTTTGTAGTGGTTGGTTCCACTCCTCTACGGGTTGTGGTACGCTGAATGGATGCATGTAAGATGTTGTCAAATTCACCCTCTATGTCTAGAAATGCACACAGCACCACTTCTTTTTCAGCTAGTGCCTTCCCTATATCGCGGACGAGATTTTTAAGAGCGTACCTTAAAAATCAAAGCCACACAAGAGAGTCTCTTGCAATATGTTGCTATATTGAGCCAGTTCTAAGAAAAATTGTTTAACTCTACGCTTCTCGCCCTTAGTGTGTAAACATTAAAAGCCCTTACAAGTGTTCAAATATGTAACATTATTATGTAGTTTTCTGTATTTTGTAAACGAATCCGTTTACGACGTACACTTACAGAAACTTTTCATTGTAGATAATCAACTAACTTTGCATTGACAAATTATATACAAACCAAAAACATAAATGCCGATTTTCCGTTCAACATAAACGCTTATCTAATTTGTTAATACTTTCCGAACATAAGATCTCACACTAATCTAAGAAGATCTAACCCAAATTCAAAGTAAACGGTGTATAATTGTGAAGAATTGCAGCTATTTTTCACAGCAGTTTAAATTGTTGCCTGGTGAAAGACCAATTATTTATTTTTAAGATCCCCGGGTTTTAAGTTCTTAATCTGAGCTTTAAGTTCCTATTCCTTTAATGAGGTGACAACTGTAGTTTTTGCTGTATCCTGTTATCTCTATTAAATCAAATGTATGACATAGAACTGACAAGCTACGTAATATATCACAGACTAAATATGATTTGATTATAAGAAGGCACTAAAGTTGTTATGCTACGTTTGTTTCGGAAACTTATTTTTATCTCTAAATTGCCCTTTTCTTCCTCCGGTGTTGAATTATGATATCATATTTTATAACGTTGTGACAAATTGTCGGTACTTTAGTGCATAACAATTCAGTTTAGATATATGTATTAATTATTATAATTTATGATTTAATTACCTTATTTGACATTGTAACAGCGTATTAACTTATTAGTACAGTCAATTGCGGCACGACTGATTAATTATGGATGCATAACAATTCATATTCGATATCTTAATCGCAATACGGCGAATACCACAAATATTGAATAATAGGATTTTTTTATATAATACTTCGTAAGCATCAGCCGAACATAACTTTAAAATTTCATAAAGTACAGAGGACGCCAAATATTTTTGATGCCGTCTAATCAGACGTACCAAAATCGGCCGATTAATGTATCCCGCAGTTTCTTATGGATAGTGCTGCTGTACGCAGCGGCAAGCCCACAGAGCACTGAAATCGGCCGCGGTCCTGAGCCGACTGCGTACCGGTTCCTGAAAGGCCAGTTTGGAATCTAACCCGACACTTTTAACAATTTTTTTAGCCATAAGAGGTCCCTTCCAAGGCGATGTTGAAAAAGATCTCTAGCTTTTTTTCCTCGTAAAGATCAACATCTGTACCTCAAAGTTCATTATCTCTTCACCACTGCGAGAACCTTGTTAGTGCTTCCTTCAGAAGTCTCTGCAATATCCCCACTTCAGTACCTTGTGTCATAATCACAACGTTGTCTGCATAGGCCTGTATATAGACTCCATGATCTACTCCCAGGTTGTGTAGGATCTCATCCACCACCAGACCCTACAGGAAGGGGGACAAACGATTCTAAGGACATCCTTGCGATTACTCAACCCAACCTCCTTATCTCCCAGTCTAGCCTCGACCTTCGGCCCGTAATAGGTCCTCCACTAGCTAAAACATCTATCAACACTTCTACCTTAAAATGCCTAGCTTCAACCCTTTATTAAATTGGAAGTTAAAGGGATTCTCACCTCCATCAACTGACTCGAGAAAAGGAACTATAAAGACTTACAATTGTAGCTCATCAGACACTAAAATTCACATTACAACAACAGACAATATGCGGATAGGGCATCTGGGAGGTGTTGCTATTTATATACAAGAATCCTCACATTTCACTCCTATGATGGATATAACTACAGATCTTGAAGCAAGAGCTCTCTCCACTATTCTAAACAGGAAAATCACTAAACAATATTATAGACCAGTTACTTAGCCCATTTCTTTTATTAGGTGATTTTAATGCTCACAGCACCACATAGTTCATCACACACCTCTGCCAGAGGATCGGTCAGTGGGATATACTTGAAGACACATACAGAAGCAACTGCTTCCCGATAATTATGAGAGGTTAAAAAATATTGTAAACTCTCCATATATACACATCAAAATCGAACTTGAGTAAACCCGACTGGTCACGATACTCATTACTGTTTTGATCAACCTGATGAATATTTGGCAAAATTTATAAGCGAAATAAATCAAAACTATACCTAAATACCAACCATTACAAAATAAACCACCTATCCCCTGGTGACATTCTGATTGTTATTCGGCGTAAGAAAACAGGAGGCAACCCACCGAAGCTAATTTTATTAGCTTCAAAAGATATAGACAATAAGACAATCATTTACCTCCATCTTAGCCTACTCGGCCATCCCGCATATTGCCTGGCCTTCTTCATGATAATGAATGGGTAACAGATAGAAAAGACTTGATCAATATATTAGCTACTCTTTTTCATAACAAATCATCAAGCTCCTTATACAACTAATTTTAATTCGCCCATTCTACAGTCCATCACTCTTTCCCAAAATTGGTAATTAAGAAGAGAGCATTAATCACTAATCTTCCAAATCATGTTCTTTCCTCCATCTTTAATTTCTATACTTACCTTTGACTGCATGACGTTCTTCCCTCAACCTGAGGACCTGATGGAGACACTACATCCTAACGCCCATACAACAAACAAGGAAAAACTTCTATATCCAACTTTGACTAGAAACATAATTTAACAGCGCTATCGCTAGACTTAACAAATGCATTTGACACCACTTGGAGATACAATGTACTAAAATAAATGAAGCACACGGAAATGACTGGTCACCTACCAAAATTAATGTTCAATTTTGTTGAATAAACGCACTTTCTTAGTTAGACTAATTGGACATATCTACTTCCAATCCAAAATCCCTCGAGAATGACGTTTCTCAAGGATGAGTTTTAAGCTTCACACTCTTTCTAATCTTCATTAGTAATATACACAAATATCTCTTACATCAAATCACACACAGGCATTATACAGACGACTTACTAATCTATCACTTCTCTTCTCTTGACAGATCCAATAAAAAAGTTTTGCAGAACAGCCTTAGGAGTCTCGAAGAATGGTCATATCTTACTTTTTTAGCTTCTTCCCACAAAATCATCTACCATCCATGGTTGCAAGGAAGAAATTGTACCAAATTTAACTAACTAATTAAATTTTAAAAACTCTAAATCAAAACAAGGATAGTATTTCCTTTTTAGGTATGACTTCTGACTCCTACCTTAATCGGAATGCTCATCTATAAAATCTTAAAACTCCAAGTACCAAAGACCTCAACATCGTACGTTCCCATTCCCTTTAGAGCTCACACTGGAGATCTGATTGATTTACCCTCTTAAAAATATTCAGCATGGTAACCCTTCTCAAACTAGACTATGACCATTTTGTCTATGACTCAGCTACACCCTTATACATCAGGACGTGAGAACAAATTCAGAATAAACCACTCAAAATAGGTGTCTTTCGTACGTTCCAAACTTAGCACATAATCAAGGGTACCAATGATCGGTTGCAAAATGCTTTAGATACATACAATCTTCAAATCCACTCAACAGAATACTACCATATTACCATCCTGGATTACTTCCTCTTCGACTATGAATCCAGCACTTCACTTTTATAGTAAAAACTTAAATTTCAAGAAAAATAACAAATATAAAAAGTTCTCTCTAATCTACATAGATGAATTAAAAACTGAAAAACGAGCCGGTTACAATACAGGAAGAAAAGGAAATGGCAGTACATCTAATCAAGCTTGCCAATATGTTTTATGGGTTAACAAGATGGCAGTTTTGTCGACTTTCCTATAAATTTGACGAGAATCTAAAGATAGTTCATCCATACAAGGAAAAGCAGTTAGCAGGTAGAGATTGGCTTGAAGGTTTTCTGCGCCGAAATCCTATGATCAGCGTTCGTAAACCGGAAGCTACGAGTATAAACCGTATCAAAGGATTTAACAAACAGGAAGTGACTCGCATTTTCGAAAACCTTAATACCGTAATCTCCAAACATCATGTTCCAAAATCACACATCTACAACACGAATGAAACTGGATTAACAACAGTCCAAGATCCTGGCACAATACTAGCTAAGAATGGACAAAAAAGGATCGGTTCGGCAACCAGTTGGGAGCGTTGCAAAAATGTGACTGTGATATGCGGCTTGAGCGCTTCAGGGAGTTTTGTGCCTCTCTTTTTTATTTTTCCCAGGAAGCGATATTCATCACTGCTTGCTAAAGACGGCCCTCATGATGCTAATTATCAAGTTACCTTTAAAGTTAATGATGCGATGTTTGAATTGTGGCTTAAACACTTTGTAAAGTTCGTAAAACCTAGCCAAGACCAGCCCGTGCTACTTGTAATGGACAACCAATACTGTGAACAAAATTATATTACCATGCTTTCGCTACCACCTCATTCATCGCACCGAATGCAACCACTGGACGTGACGTTTTTCGGTCCTCTTAAAAAGGCCTATTATAGAGAGTGCGATTGCTACATGAAGTCAAACAATTTAATTCAGATAATTCCATATGATATTGCAAATCTTTTGAGTAAAGCCTATTGTAAGGTTGCTTTAGTTGACAAATGCGTATCGGGTTTTAGGTGCACGGATATTTTTACAGACGAGGAATTTGTATACGATTCAGACCCACCGTCTTGTATAAATAATGAAGATCAAAACGAGTCATCCGAAAATCGGCGAGATGCAACGTCAGAATTGCCAGGAGCCAAAGAGGGAACCGATATTGCCCAAAATTCCTCTCCCCAACCTAAACCTGGTTGTTCACATTGGCAAGATGAAAGAGAAACCAAGGAACAAAAGAGAATGTATCGTGAAGAGAAGAAATATAAAATGACGAATAAAACAAGTGCAAATAAAATTATACAGAATAAAAAAAAGATCAAAAGACAAGTATTTCATGTGTCTCCATTATAACTGACCGAGGATGCCTTAACATTAAAGAAACGTAATTCTAAAAAAAGTGAGAATAAAACCAAACAGAACCTAAATAATGCTATTCAAACCAAAAGCAGCAAGCCTGGAATTAAAAGCCGAAAAGCAAAAAAAACGTAAAATTGAAGAGTCGTCAGAAGACGAAGATATTAATCAAAAAGATCTATGTGATGGCAATGAATCTGATGACCCCCGTGACGACGAATGTGTGTGTTATATGTGATGATGTAGGAAAAAATAATGAGCTTTGGTACCGCTGTACATCTTGTGGGACGTGGGCACACGCAGAATGCTCTGGTGTAGAAAATACACAAGGCTATGTTTGCGACTTTTGTTTATACAAAAAAAGTGTATGATTTTATTTTTAAAATCGTTACAATGTTTTATTACAGTTTCATCAATAAAAGTTACTTTTTTCAGAAATTGAGTTAGTTTCATAATATTTTATACATAAGAAAATAAATGAAAAGAGTGACTTGTTTTTGTTTATTTATGTTTTAAAATGTAACTATAACCTTTTGACAAAAATCGTTATTCATAATTAATTTATATTCAATACTCTTAGGCTGCGTGAATTTGAATTTATTTTATAAGCTGATATTACTTTATTGACTCCACTATTTCCTTAATGACTCCAATTCCCCCCCGCTCCCCTAAATGTGTGCGCAATACCGCAATTAAGAATGAAATGCATTCCTGTGTACTGAGACTCATTGTTTCCTTCTTATTCTTAATCTTCTAGATAAGGGCGTGAAAGCCCTTATCAAAAAAGACAGTATTTCGGCACAAAATCTGATTTTATCTTTATTGGTCATTTATTAAACACATCTCCGATAATAACTACATACAACTTTCTGGGAGCTAAATACGGATAACTGCTGACGCATTCTGACCAATTAAATCACTCGCTTATTCACTTTTTACAATAATTAACGAATTTATAAATGTTTGCAGGTATGTGACTGGTTTTCAGTATTGCGAGGCTTTCTTTACGAATAATAATGACACAAATGCCAACATTATTTTACCTTTAAGGAGCATGTTACACCTTAACACGGTACGTCAGACGTTCGAAAAATTAAAAACGTGACATCAAGTGTCTTACAGACTTATGTCTGTATTTTACATATAAATTCCACACGTGACGTAGTATACGAACTGTCATTTTTCGGAAGCTGACATACCGTGTTTAGGTGTATCGTGTTTAAAGAGAAAGAAATGGTTTTTTGGCGACCCACTCTTCAGATTTTTCGGTAGATGCGGTTTGCTATCATGAGTACAATAGGTATAATTGTTAGTACTCGGAAAGACCTGTCGTACAGCGCTCATTAATAACAAATTGAAACACAGTAATAATTTTTCAAACAATATTTATTTGTATCTCTATTTCAAACATTTGTCTTTCTAACAATTGTTCTTGAACCAAAATTATTAATCAAACAGTCAGATTTCGAGCAAACTTTTGCGACCCAAGGTAGAAATATCGGGAAAGGTATATGAATTTATAAACATGTAAAAAAAATTTTATACCATTTTTAAAACGAATATAAAATATCGATTATAATCAACACGGTGTTGGACGTAATAGGTAATAGACCAACTGAAGCTTGAAAAACTTCCGAAATTACTCTGTAAACGTAACTGAACCCTGATTTTTGATTAAATCACTTTCCTTCCATTGCTTGCCTTATTCCTGATATCAGAAGAGAGCTCCAGCTTAAAAATCTGAAACTCTTCCCCAAGAGTCTATAACATATAGATGTTAGCATAGCTCAGCTTATATATTCTATTTATCTATCCACTTGTTATCCATGATCTCAGACTTAGCGATCATAGTGCGAATATTGTAGATGCCATATCGTAGCCGTATTAGCGGAAACTGAGGCTACGCAAAAGTAGTGGAAGTCTGAAAACGTGAACCAATGCGATGGTCCTTTTCGAAGAACTTAAACTTGAAAGAAACCGAAAGCTGCCCAGTTAATTTTTTCTTACACCAAATCGGTGGATGGCGCTATATCACAGATCTATATAGCTACGCAACAGATACCTCTTCCAATGCTTTTTACGCGGGGCGAAAAATGTTCACCGGCTTTCGCGAGCGGGTGAACCAGTCGTCTAGGAACGGGTCGGTGCTGCCAAGTTATCACGTCGAACAATATTCCGGCTGACTTTTTGACCCGTCAAATCATCGAATTTTATTATTAATATTTATATATCAAATTAACACAAATATATTTTTTTAGAAAAATACGATTTTTAAATTTTTTATTAAGTATGATAGTTTATTAATAGTAAAATAAATGAAACGGCAATTTAAATGAACAAATTTATAATATTGATAGTAGAGTTTAAAACAAAATTAAAAGGTACTTTGACATGTCGATAAACATTTCAAAAATTCTTTTGATCTTCGAAACAAAATCCTGCGTGATATTAGTGCTTAATACAAATAAGAGATATTACAGTACCTATAAGTTAACAAAATTTGTAATGATCTTTTACACCGATATTTAAGCTGAGTTTTAGCCCATATTCAAGCAAACACCATTCCGTGAATCTGATAATAAACTTTAATTTGACATAACATAGCATTTGATTGCCAAGAAAATGAGTCCATAATGTGATATGGAAGGTAAACTACAGTTCGCGACTTGGCAACACGGCGGGGCAAAACACGTCTAAATAGGAAAGTATTTAAGTTTATTGCATTATTGGTGTGCGACACTATTAATACCGGAGTAGGCATCTGTTGCGTAGCTATATAGATCTGTGGCTATATTAAGTTCCTGGAATATCTCTGGACTGGAAACTTAGTTGGCAGCAACTTATTAGATTATGTCTCAAATTCACTAATGCAATAATAAACCGTAGGGTCATCGAGTAATGAATGTCCCGTACCTCGATACACTCTAGTACAATAATTTTAGATGGGAACGTGAGCGATTAGTCTCCTAATATCACCGAAGAGCTTTTAGACGAAGAAATAGGAAAAATCATAAAATCCCTAAAGCATGAATTAACAAATAAAACGAGACTTCAACGAAATTTGATCTTTTATATTTTACTTTTTGCACAAATAGATCAGGCTTTGCTGTTGCCGTGCATTCAGGAATAAAATAAATTAAATATATCCGTCATTGTTAATAAAGCAAAACGATAATACTAATGAATTCAAATAACAAAATCATATTATATACAGACTTGATCAGATATGATTCAATAAAATTTTAAATTGATTCTAATAAAACGTGGGTTGAGAGCAATGAGTTTAAATGGATATATTTTGACTAAAAAGTGTTCGCCAAACTTATAATCCAAAGGCTTCGTTTAGCTCTTTTCGGAGAATGGTAGTTCCGTTACTTATATTTTTATTTCATATAATTAGTACGCAAATAGACTACGTTGGGGTTTGGAACCTTCGGCAACATGCACTAAAACAGAGTTTTATCCACAATACCGACACAGAAACCAGTTTTAATCATCTCCTGATGATGCTAACATGCATGGGCGTAGACAGGGAGGGGCCAGGGGGGGCCGTGGCCCCCCCTGGGAATTTAACCGACTCATGACTATTGTGTAAAAATTGGGCGTGGCCCCCAAAATTTGCCACTACTGCGACCTTGTCTACGGCTCGCCCCCCCTGAGAAAAAATCCTGTCTACGCCCATGCTAACATGGTTAGCGAAACGCGCGTCGAGTGCAAATATTCTGTTTCGGTATTGTGGATAAAACTCTGTTTTAGTACGCAAATAGAATTATTAGGTCATATAGGAGAAAGCAATGAAACAAATATACAGTTCCAGAATCAAAATTATAATTGCATAATATTTATTTGAAATGCGTTCACAAAAGCTCCATTAGATAAAATTTACAAATATTACATTCATGTCTTTATACAATTCTTTGGTGAGAAGAGAAGAAAAATAATCATTTATCGTAATTTTGCACCTAATCACTTAAGATAAAACGTTCTAGGGTAAAATAAAAAATTTCAAATTTAAACCATATTAACGAAAGTTTAACATTTTAACGACATCTTATAGGTTAGAAAAGGGCTTGTTCCGATAGAATCACTAGTGCCGTATTATGAAATATACAGTCAACTTTAATAAACACTGTAATGATATCAGTTCTCTGGAACAAAATACTTGGGATAGCAGTTATCTCACAAGTGCAAAGCTTTTCGCAACTACCTGCAGTGGAATGTAAGAAATTAAAAAATTAAAATCCCCGTCGCATAGGTAGCTCCTATTTCTAGACCAGCTATCGATACGTCCGTGGCAGTTAAAAGCTGTATAGCATTTTTGCAAAAAAAAATACTTAAAAACTGTAAGTATAGCATTTTTGCAATAGAAAAGTGTTAAATTGCCAATATTTCAAAAACTACAAGTTTTTGGAATACCTTATTCAAAGTCGCCCGTATTTTAAAAGTTAATAAGACAAAATTATAAAAAGAGGAGGCTTTTATTTGAAAAAAATAACTTTTAACGATTTTTTCATTTAAATCTTTAATGTTAGTTTTTGATCACCCTGCATTTATTTATTATGAAAGTGCCAACACAGACTACTAAAGTAGATCCCCTTCTACAAGGAAACTAACTCCAATTAAATAATAAAGCCTTTCATTAGGAGAAATTGATAGTTATAATTAGACCTGCAAACGTCATTTTTGACATAATATTAAAAATATGTCAAAAAGGGTTAGATTTAGGTATAGGATATTATACAGGGTGATTCATGAGGAAACGTCAATACTTCAGGTACGTATTCAGGGCCCAAAAATAAACATAAAAGTCTATATAAACATGTGTCCGCGAGGCCTTCGTTTTCAAGATACAGGGTGTTAAAGTTTTTATTTAATTTTTCTATTTTCTAAATAAAATCTATGAAAATGTAAATATTGTAGTGAAACTTGATATCCGGGGGTTTTTTGGTATGACAAATTCGAATCTAATCTTAGTATAGCTCTTACTTGTAGGGGGCGCCACCTACATGGCTTTCCACTTCTTTGAACAATCACAACTTTTTGGTATGACCCCGTATTACATTTTTAAGTAAAACAAATTATTCCTTTGTCATTTTTACGTCAAAAAGGTATACTTGTTAAGAGTTGATACGAGCAACCGTTTTAGAGATATTTGGATTTAAAATAATTTCGACGCATGTGATTTTGTATCCCAAAATTTTTAAAGTTTATATTTTGTCCAAATTTAAACGGGTCTTGGCACAAAGCTTTGAAGTGAAGGGTTAACACATTTTTTTGAGGTGTGTATTCAGAGACTCAGACATAAACTAAACAAAATATACTTATTTAATTTTTATTAAAATTATTATTATTAAGTTTATGTCTGAGTCTCTGAATACACACCTCAAAAAATGTGTAAACCCTTCACTTCAAAACTTTGTGCCAAGACGCGTTTAAATTTGGACAAAAAAAGGAACTTTTAAAATTTTGGGATAAAAAATCACATGCATCGAAATTGTTTTAAATCCAAATATCTCGAAAACGGTTGCTCGTATCAACTCTTAACAAGTATACCTTTTTGACGTAAAAATGACAAAGGAATAATATATTTTACTTAAAAATGTAATACGGGGTCATACCAAAAAGTTGTGATTGTTCAAAGAAGTGGCAAGCCATGTAGGTGGCGCCCCCTACAAGTAAGAGCTATACTAAAATTAGTTTCGAATTCGTCATACCAAAAAACCCTCGGATATCAAGTTTCACTACAATATTTACATTTTCATAGATTTTATTTAGAAAATAGAAAAATTAAATAAAAACTTTAACACCCTGTATCTTGAAAACGAAGGCCTCGCGGACACATGTTTATATAGACTTTTATGTTTATTTTTGGGCCCTGAATACGTACCTGAAGTATTGACGTTTCCTCATGAATCACCCTGTATATAAAATATATCTAAAACTTTCTGAAAAAGTCAAAAATGTCTTAATAAATAGGGTATTTATAAAAATATAGTATTTTAAAAATTTAAGTAAGTCCAAACAACTTTTGTATTCATTTTTTTTTGGTATACCCCGTAGATTCTGAGATAAGGTGTCATCCCATAATAAACGGGCCGCCCTATACAGTGTTCAGCTGCACTAAAACTAGTCAATTAAGCGGATTCAAACGAGGCTGCTGGATATTTTCAAAAACTTGCAAATGTTTGACCTTCCCATGGTAGTTGTAAAAAGCTCTGCCCAATTATTAGCAAAACAGATTTCTCAAATGTGGTACTTCAAGTTAAATTATACAGCTGAGCTTCAAAAATCAAAAAGCCAGCAACCAATTACATTACTTTTTATTGAAGGTCTGAAGGGTGAAGTTCGAAAATATATAAAATAATTGTCAGAATCAAACTGAGAATTCCAGTTCAATAGTGTAAGCTTTATACATTTTTTTTCTGAAAATCACTTGAAATGTTTAATTGCAACACGAATTAAAGTTTGCTCTGGTATGAGAGCTCTTACCATTATCTCAGCTTGTAATAAATAACAACTTTCAAACGGAACCCCACGCAATTGAGCTCTTAGCTTTTATTGATGATTACCATTTTACCAGTTGAGTAACCACATTTCTGAAATCCATAATTACAAACCAGAAAAGTTTTTCAGGAACTGCGACTGGTTGTTATATTTAGAATGCGAAACCACAAAACTGGTTTCTTTTGTACCATGCCCTACGTTTTTAAATTGAAGCATGAATTTAAACAATTCATCAATAGTTTATACGCTTACGCAAGTCTGTTTTTCAGAATACAACATTAAACATTATAGTTGATGGCTGGTTTTCTTTTAAATTATTTAATTGTAATATTTGCATAATACGACATGATTCAGCAAATTTTGAAGCATTTCGCTTAGGTACTGTCGCCTGATATCAGATAGCTTAAACACAATGCAACATATTCCCTGGACGGCAGATTTTCAAAAAAATTAGAAAATATATAAAAAATACATTGATTTCCTAACGACCTTAATTTCATTGTTAACATTAACTATCGCTTTTCATTTTAAGAGTTTTAACATTCATCATTGTAGATAATAGTCTATAAGCAATAATGTTCTATCGCATACTGTTTGAAATATAAAGTAAATTAAAACAGATAATTCATACACTGATCTATAAGTTCTAGATACAATAGAATAGTTAAATAAACGGTTTCACATTGATATTGGCGCCAGCAAATGCCGTTCAGAAATTATAAGGATACAAATTACAAATAGAAAGTAGTTAGCGGCATATGAGACATCTATAACGTCAAGCACAGTGGGTGGACATAATAAGATTAAAATCGACAACTTTTGAGTTATGGGGCTCATCAGGCAGACACTGTGTAGTTGACGAGAGGTTTTCGAATGTAACCTGTGTAATTAACCGCGACACGAACAAGTAAAATTTTAACACGCATATATAAGATATATTTTCTGCATTCTCTCAAGTTACAATAAAGGTACATACAAATTTACCTTTTAAGTTAGGTGATGCCTCAAAACCTTAGTCGATTTGCTTTGTCCGATTTGCTGCTAGCTATATTCTATTTGACATTTTACGGAAGGCATTATACGAGAACGTAGGACTAATATAGTAAAAAAATAAAATTACAACACACAACATAAGAACTTATTTTCTGTAAAATCAAATATTTTTTTTACAAATTTTATATAAAACTGTATATAATCACTATTTTAGAGACAAATTGATCTGCATGTATATTTTTTTCCATCATAATTTTTAAACCATTTAATCTCTAGGTGCGTTGAGGAGTTTATTTCTAAATAAAAAAAAAACATTTTTTCGCAGTTTTATCTGTAAAACTATAATTGTTTTTATATATTTTTGCTTTAAAAAGATATTTGTTGGCTTTCTATCTGAAAAAATCAATCTTTTAAAATAAATGTAAGTTATTAATAACAAATTCTAGTGTGTTCCTTATACGATTTCGTACTTTATGAAGGTATTCAATTTAAAATAATTTTTAAATTGATATGATGATGCGATCCTTCTTTTATTAGATATCTCCAAATATAGGAAAACGTAAGATTACTTGTACCCAGTTGCACCGTTAAATAGTTGTTTTTAATAGAAGGGAATAGTACCAAATTGATGTTTAACGCTAATTTTAATATAAATATATAAGAATGGTGTAAATTGGCAATTTTTAAATGATTCTGTCATTGCGTGCAAAAATACAGAGAAATACAAAGTAACATACTTTCGATACTTAGAGCAGAGTGACTAAATATGGAATATCGAATTATTTTCACCCCATTTTAGTTTTATTGAATTTCTTTGTGTGGTTTATCATTCGACCTCGTGTTTTATGTTGTCGATATTGTCCTTCGTTTTTTTTGTAGCAAATAACTTGATTTAATTTCATGTGAGGCTAGGCACTAGCCTCACATGAACTAAAATGCAATAAAATGCAATTCGTAAATGTTCCCAATATGGAATGTCTTCCATATTATAACCACATCCAAATACCGGATATATTTGATATTAAGACCACACAAGATGACATCGCATAATCCAATAAAAAAAATGTAAAAGGAGAGAAGACAATGAGTTACGTAAAAGGCAGTCAAAAACTTCAGGTCTCTAGAACCACACTACTTTTATGCCAAATTTCAAAAACCAAATAAGGAAGAAAATCTGTCCTTCTATCAGAACTTGGAGATTAACACGAAAGGCAGCTTTGCAGGCGATAGCATTTTTATAGCGAGAGAATCAGATTGCTGCCATCAATGAGTATATGAATGATATCGTGTAATGGGGTGTCCAGTTTAACGCAGGAAAGGCTCAAGCAGCTGTCTTCTCAAAAAAAGCAAATACGGCTGGACCTATCAATGACAGGACAAACACCAACTCTGGCCTCATCCACCCATAAAGTGTAAGTTCGGAGCCAGAAAACCAATTTCAAAGAGCTAGAATGTCCATAAAGGAGAAGAAGTAATAAAAATCTACAAGAAATTTTATGTCATACGAAATTCGACCTCTGGAGACAAATCCGCAAGGGGTCCTCTAAGGGTGGTACTCTGAGTAGAGCCACATATTACTGAGACAACATCAACGCGTAGCTTCTCAATTTGATATAGCTGAAACAATGTTTGGTGAAATATAGAATGCTGCCTAATGCAAAACTGGACCTGAGTGAATAGGCTTGTATCCCGTCAACTGACACATATTCGCATTTTCTATGTGCCTCACTGGAATATGAGGAAAGCTTGGAAGGAGACCAATATGAATCGCTGTAATCACGTTTTCCCCAACACAATAATGACAGCTCCAACACTTAAACATGCTGAATCCGGATCGAGAAAACCAAACTAAAATAATTAGAAAGTTAAATAGTAAAAAACTACAAAAAAAAATCTTAAAAAACAACATAAAATGAAGAGCAATAAAAAAAAAAGAATGATGCAGGGCGAAACGGATTAGCTATTATCAAAAGGCAGCAAAAGCTCATCAGATAAGTGAAATGGTGTGCAAAATTCTTCCGATGATGACCTACCTATCGGATTACCCAAAAAATTTGCTGAAAACGATGCGCTTGCATGTTTGCCGAGGTTTTCCGTAGACATGTGAGAATATCTAGAACGAGTGGCTTTTATGCCGCCATTGGACTCATAGAGAATGCTCAGGTGCACTCAACGAGAGTTCTGTTAGATATTTTTGCATTTTTGCCATTAACTTGTGCACAATTTATTTGCTTCTATCTGTTTGTGACAAAGTTATTTCGAAGTTTGTTTAATTATTAAAAACATTTTATATTTTTAATATTAAATAAATTTTATTAGACATCTAATCCATCATATCTGTATTCTTAATCAGCAAGCGAGATATTCCATATTATATTCAGTTTTTTGGCCCCTTATAATGACATGAACCTGAAGATCCTTATAAGACACCTTTGCGACAAAGCAAACAATTTTTGAATAAAATTTTTTTTTGCATAAAAACAAATCGCTATTCCATATTTGATCACTTTATTCTACTATTCCACTTTTCCAAAGTGAGCTATTTTTATTTCTTTATGTATTCGTTTAGGTATTTATTTAATAACTAAAAAGTGGAAATTCACAAATTGTAACCGTATTTTTATTAAGTATTTATTTTATTTCCTTGAAATATTCCTGCCTAGTTTATGTTTTAATTCATGCCTAACAAATGCTGAAGTATCACGTTTGGTCATGCTAATGACATGAGTTGAGAATTCTACAATATTGAAAATTAGTAGTTAGTTATGATATGCTTTTGTATTGTATATCTTTTTATCTTAATAAGTAGGCATTCTGATAAAGATATTAGAGAAGCAGAATCACATTGAAACAAAAAATAAAAGATCAAGGCACATTACGAATCAGAGTTTAACTTACAAGAAGCTTGACCAACAATGATGTTACTAGCTGGCTGAGTTATTTGAGGCCCTTTTTAACTTGAAGAAACTTAAAGTCGTGTAAGAAGTTATAGTAAAAGTGAAATGTACATCGCTGTAAAGGCTATATAACTTATGATATGTGAAGCATTTGCTGCGCATTTGAAGTTGTCTTAAATATAGAAGTACATATTATCATGCTGCAAGAATTTGATACACTTTTATTTTCTGCAGAAATGTTTTAATCAGATATCATAAAGGCTTTTAATACTTCATATTATGTCGCTTGTATAGTTTAATTGAACCAAAACATTTCCTGAATTTTGCACCATATAGGCACTCTATACAAATGTTACAAGTGAAATGTGTATTGCAGAAAATAATATAAATATTAATAATTTTTATTACATAAAATTATGCTGCAGAGTCACAAAAATTACTTAACAAACACGTATAATCTCTTTCACCATCTTATTTATCTCTGATACACCTATACATCATTTAATATTAAATATACCTACTATTTATAATATTTACAGACTGTTTTAAGTACAAATGATAAATATTAGATTATAGAATCTCATTAATATTTTATACAATATGACTCACTTTTAAGTACAAAAGATCTGCTAATTTACTTTAAAATTCGGGAATTTAGGGATCTTCACTAAACGGTAGTTATAGTGGTAGTAGGCATAGTGTTAAGATTATTAAATATACCATAAAATATTATTTAGAAGACCGGTGGATGATAGGCATTTGATAAGCAAAAGCAAAATGTCTCTACTTATAGTCCAGTCATATTAGCCCTCTGCCTGGAAATAATAGCCTGAAAAGAGATTCTTGACATATTATGTGTAGTTTTGCACCCAAAATTAACTATCGTATATACGATTTTCGCTTTTATGGTCATAATTCAGTAACCGTTGGAAACTTTAATCAATAATAATACCATGCAAAATATATCTTTTAAGTCCTTATTAATTTTGAAGTATCTAACGATTTTCGAAAAAAACTTAATTTAATAAGCAGAGGATTCGAATTTTTTTGATTTTTGGAAATTGAATGTGGATATTACATTTAGTATTGTCTGTTTGTTTAAAAAAAATGTGACTAATAGAAGGAAATAATAAAAGAAAAAAGACTGTTATATGCAGTTCTACTTTGTAGGAGGGCGATATCGTCGAAGTGAAAAGAGGACGTTAATTGAAAGTAGTGCGAAAAGAAATGATGGAATCCATACACTGCTCTCATCAGATACGAAAATTAGAGTCCAGGTCAATTGCCGGAAAAGTGCACTGCAGAGCAAAATATCAAGACACAGAAACGGGAATTTGCAAAGGGAGCTAAACTAGAACCTGCTATATGTACTGACGCATTGGACATTTTGCCCAAAAGAGACTGAGCAGCTAAACACAGGTACCAAAGACCAGACGACGGGTCATATACAAAGGAACAATTTATGGTATGAGTGAAAATATCACCATTACAGTAGTTCTGCTTCCTGCTACAGATATTGAGAAAGAAGTTGCTGTTGCTCAGAATACAGACATTTTAGTCCTACTAACATCTAGATCCACTATTTGGCTATTTAGGCCTCAATCTGGTAGTAAAAGAACGAGTATATTCAACCACTAAAAAATACCAGATCCATCATGACTGCGATGATGCCTTTCTATTCTGTCATGCAATGTCAGGATGTGATACCATCTCCAGTCTTTTCAGAATTGAGAAGGTAAAAATCCCTTAATTTATTGAAAAAAAGAATAATGGCTTAGAAGTTCATTAAGTCTCTTCAATCAGATAGAAGCAATCACAAACCAAATTGCAGGAGCATTTCTATGGTAAATCAGAGAATAAAAATTTGATATGCAAGCTAGTTTTGATTAAGCTACACTACCCTCAACATCAGCTGCTGCTGTTAGCTGACACAGCTTCTGTGTATATCACCAAGGTCAGAAATGGCTTGGAAATTATTTGGATCCTTGTCAGTGAGGATGGAATTTGGAAGGCAGTTCACTACAACATAGGTTGTATTGAACTACAACCGTTTCACGAACAGCAGAGAAAATTATGGCTTTTTGCAATTATAAGAACTGTTATTACTCTACAATGCTTAGCAAGTGTGGTAAATGTCAGAGGTTGTCATTCACAAGAGAACTTGTCAGGGGTGGATATGGTGGAACCCGGGAACGGCGAACTATTCTTTATTTTTCGACGAAAACATAGCGTAATATATACAATAAATATCTTCCCTATTAAGATATAGGTAGTAACTGTTTTACTTGAAAAGTAAATTCTGAAAAAAAATTAAAAACAAAGAATTTCACCTCTAAGTTGGCTTAAGTGTCGTATTGTTGATTTGATTATTTCCAGGTAAAACTTTAAAATGACTTGAATATTAGCACCAAAATTAAATCAAATATAATCTTTCCTCGGTTCAATTTTCATGTTTACTTAATGTTTTTAATATGCTTTGTTAACTGCATGCTTTAATCAATCACAAAAGCTTGAGGTTTCAGAAGCACAACTTTTTCATTTGAGTAAAACACTAAAATCACAAAGGCATTTTCAAAACAACGTATTTTTCAATGCAATATGGTGGATATATGCTACAAAATATTCTGATAATTTTTCATTAGATATTGCTTCCAACTATTATTAAGATCAAAAATGATAGGTGACCCAAATTAGCCCTACCGGTATTGTTTTAAATTACAATTCGTTGCTCTTTTTGAGTTATCTTATATGCCAAATAAAATATATAGATTATAAACAATTCAAATTGAACAGCTCAGGAGATGTTGTCCAATGGCTCACTAAATAAAAACCCTGATACATCCGCTCTGTACTCTCTATACCTATTTAAATCACATTCTCTAGCAATAAAAGTTTACAACTTCCTATTTCTTAGGAAAAGTCTAATAAGTAATCATTATTCAGAGCGATTCTTCATCATAAAAAGTGGGACATACTATATAAATATTATATTTATCAGGAGCACTATTTTTAAGTATAACATATCGGTTCCTAGTTCCAGTTACATAATTATTTCACACTAGTTTGTATATCACTTGGGGCCACTTTAGCGAGGATAGCTTGAATATAGCATAGCCGGGCCCCACCGACCTCACACCAATCCAGGCGGTTTGACGTCTAACCCCGAAACCATATCTAAACCCCCGAGAGATTGGGAAGGAGAAGGTGTTTGGTTCATCGAAGAAGGTGAATTGACGTTATTTGTCAAATCACTTTGACTATTTTCTTCAGAATCACTACAAGAGTCCGAACTTCCCTTTTTACCAGTGCCATTATGGGTCTTCACGTGTTTGGCTAAATGATCAGACCGCATAAAGCGTTTGTTACATACTGGACACGCGAATCGTTTTTCTCCCGTATGAGTCCTTAAATGCCTTTGTAATTCGTCTGATCGCGTAAACCGTTTACCACAGAATAACCAATTGCATACAAAAGGCCGTTCACCAGTGTGCCATCTAAGATGTGCTTTTAAATGGGAAGTTTTACCGTAAACCTTTCCGCAACCTGGAATGTGACAGCTATGAATATTTTTCTTACGCAAGTGAACACCTGCAGGGCCTAACCGTTCTGCTTCTTGACAATTGGGGCAATCACAAGTTGCCCGGCCTGTATAACGTCTTTGTGATCTTGGAGAAGGAACTTGAGGTGGTAAACCACCGGCACCACCAGTAGGGGAAGGGCTAGAAGAAGCAGCATGCAAACCAAATGATGCTCCGACTGTTTGGCCTGGCAGCATAGACTTGTAAGTGTCTTGAAGCAAGTGCTGTCCTGAAGATAACAAATGGTTCGAAGCTGCTAGCGAATGGGTTAAAGAAGAGTAGTCTGTCGAATAATTTGCGGCAGCCATTTGAGCGTGCATTCCGGCTGCACCGCTCATATCCAACCAGCTTCCAGCTGTTGAATGTACGTCCCACCAGGCATTAGCTCCTGTAACAGAATCACTTTTTATGCCACCATGAGAAGCACTAGTCATGGTGTTAAAAGGCCAAGTTTCGTAGGGATGTCTGGAATATACGGAACCCAATGCAGCGTGATGGGCAGTCGCTGCACCTTCTACTTTTCCCAGCAATGAACTTTGATGATGATGTACATTGTCTGACATAGAAGGTTGTGTAGTAGCTCCAGGAAAATACAAATCACTTCCGTATGATGCCGTTGTTGGCACTGATGCACATGAAGTCATAACCGATCTAGAGTAGGTTGGATTCGATGCTGAAGTGGATCGTTGAAGCGGTAAAGAGCTTGCCGATGATACTCCGGTACCCGGGGAGGGTGCTCCTTGGGGGGACTTTTTCCAGGGATGAAAACCTTTTCCAACTGCCGCGTCTGCAAGGGGAGGTGGAGACTTACTACTCAGCTTATTGCATTGGGCTGCTAGCATTGCCAGAGGGGTTCCGCGTAAGCTCGGGTGATCCTGGAAAATAAAAAAAGTATATTAGAAATACATTAGGAAAGGAGCACCAAGAGTTATTATATGGATGACAGTAAGTATTAAATATCTTTAAAAATACATTATTTATCATAATCATATAACGGTTTTTATTATCTATCACCTTGCAAAACTTGGGCTTAAATGGCTTAATTGTGTTGATTAACCTAAATTGAGGGAAGAAATTACTAGCAGAAATAAACTGGTATCTTTATGGTAAGATAAGTACAGATTATTACATAATCACTAATTAAATTTGCTGGAATTTTGAAATTACAGTAAACTATCAACAATCAACAGATACCGTATGTGTTACTGATGATAAAAAGGGGGAGGTTTGAACCTATAGGGGCTCTGTTTTAGATTGAAGGAACACTTATAAACTGGAATTAGTCTGGTATCTGTCAACATTATTATACATCATGGATATTTATATATCATCCAATCACTGAGTATTTATTATCATTATTATAATTGTGAATAATTGTTTAATGGTTTCAGTATTGCCGCGAAGTGAGATTTTAAGACGAAGTGATTTTTACATTAAGTCACTTAGGTATTAAGATTTTAATAAGCCAGAAGCATGGATATTTCCTTAAGCAGTAGATCTTGATAGCTCTGTTGTTGTTATAATGACTTTTCGAAATTTCGTCATATTAATTAGTCGACTTCTCATTTCGTTGCTACACTTTTATTCAAAAAACTATCATGGTTCATGTTGCGTCATTTTCAGCCTATAGAAAAAAAAAATTCTATGTAATATGTATGAAGTAAAATTTACCGTAATGCCTAATAATGTGTTCAATATTTTACCCAATGCCCTACAACAGTGTCAAGAAAACATAGCACTTTGCATGTTTACAAAATAAGTTCACAACATTACCTAAATGAAATAACTTTAAGCTCTAAGGAGTGTCTCAATAACGCTAATTAAAGCATTAGGTACAAATATATTTCCTGCCAATGTATCACCAAATGATCTTATTTTTATATATATTATTTTAGTGCTTAAAACTGTGCTGGAACAAAGCTTTTTAGGTTCTACAACAAAATGCAGGGTTGGTAATGTAGTTGTGTCTCTCACAATTTTCGAGTGGTGTGTCCATGACCAACTTAAAACATGACATAATGATTAGCACTTTATGAACTGAATTAAGAAAAACGCGCAGGAAATCCCTTACACGTAGGCCACCTATCTGCGCCCATTGTGCACCCACTCACATACCAATTCAGTTCGGTAGCCCGGCCTCGCTAGCGGCTGTATCTTTTTATGTCCTCCAGGTTCAGCAAGCAGCTTTCTAAGTGCACCTCTTTTACCCTAGACACCGCTGAACAGTTAGTAAGGACATAAGTGGACAATTCTTCGTCATCCATGCATCATCTGCTTTCCAGATGTTCTACAATCCGGTCTAGATACAAATGCAGTTTCTAACAGCAGTATCTTGCGAGGAGCTCTCTCACAAGCTTCAGGTTCCCCTTGTTCAAAACCGTGAAAGCCTTCGCCCTACCAGGCGCTAAGTAACTAAAGAGAAGCCCACTCTGTTTCATTCCTGGAGTAATCGTAATCCGCCATAGATTCTTGGCACGCTATTCATTATGTTTCTTGGCGTAGCGGCGGCCGTATTGGAAGACACACCAATTCTAGGCTCAGATCCCATTGGACTCATCGTGGAACCCTGTCATGCTAGACGAACGGTCCCTCGTTGTCTGGGTCATTCGATCCATATGGGACTGAACTTATTATGCCAGGTCAAGGCCCCAAGGACGTACGTGCACTGAGACACCAGCACTGAGTGAACTTTATCAGACTCATCGGCCGACAGAGCAGGTGTCTGAGCAAATATGGATGTCCTTCCATCTCAAAGCTCTTAACAGGTTCTAGTACCCGCAATTGAAGTACGCATAAATTTCGGCCTGAAACATGGTTGCTTAGGTCCCACGGGCAAAAGCGAGTCTTGTCCCTATGGTGTCTCCATACACAACCGCTCCGTTACCACTATATGTTTTGGAACCGTCTGCGTATTAGTGAATCCCTTTAGCCGAAGGTGAGCTGCGATCCATTCCTAACCACCTATTCCTATGGAGTATGTGAAGTTTGAGGGTTCTATTTATGCTGACAGTACGTTGTCCCTTTCCTCATTTAAGAGTTCCGAGCGATCATCAGCTGCCCATCTCCAGGTTCTAATAGGTCCTCGCGGGCTAATATTGTCTCCCAGATGCATGCTCCAGGAATAGGTAAAGGGGCGGCAAAGTTATCGCTCTCTGAAGAGCCTTGGTGAGTGCCGTGTTCGTAGCATATATGATTTCCACGCATGAACTATGTTCAGTTAATTTGCTGGCTTGATGACATCTGTATTTTTTATATCAAGATTTTTCATATTTTTTTGAATGTTGTCAGTTTTTTGTGGAAAATAATATCGTTTATTGCCAAAACGAAGACAAATGATACATTTCGCCTATGTAGATGTAATCCAGACAATAAATAACACTGAGGTAAATTTTTCAAGACTTGCTAGCGACGTTATTTAAGCAAATTAATGTTGCAATAGCCATTAAAGCAGTACTTTGTGGAAAATATGGGTAAAATAGATAATGTTGCAAAATCTAGAGCTTGTCCTCTACAATGCCGGTGATATCCTGCATCCTGCTGCATCTCAATCAGGAGGAGACAGTTCAACTAGAATTCAGGTGCATCAGAGTTTGTTCAATAAACAGAGAAATTGAGATGATTTCAATACACACTCTGTAAAAATACTGCATGATTGCCATAAGAGTAAGAAATTAGATTTTCTGGAAAAATGAAAATGAAGTTTTTAATGTAGGGGTAGACCATAATTTGATGTCCCATTATATTAATTACTAATAAACAATTTATTGAGTAATATTAACTTGTATTATATGACACATAAACCTTTTGATTTTCAGTAGTATCACGCCATCTTCCACTTATCCATTTTTCTTATTTACTTTCCTCTAAATATGTGACTTAACCGCCTGGACTAAGTTTCCACGATCAGCAGAACGTGAAAACATAACACTGGATTTCCCCTCTCTAACTTAAGCGCAACCTCATCTTTTATTTCACACGTTAGTCATTTTGATCTCTGTTTAGTATCTTCAGGTAATTGAAATTTATTATTAGATGTTTAGGTTCTGTTGTATTTATTTAGGTATGGCTGTAAGATCTGAGATCTGCAGCAAGAGAATGAATCTAATTAGTAGATTATTTAAATACAATTTTGAATGATATTAAGACAAAACCGAGGTGGATGAAATATGTCCTCTAATGCTAATATATTGCAGCCCTTTCATTTAAATATGTTGCACGCACTGTTGTCCAGAAATAAGCTATTTCCCGGATCAATGGAGATATCGATTGAAAAACCATTAGCAAAAGTCACTAAACCATAAATTGTAAGTTCATATTATAAGTATTCTTCCAGTTATTTCGAATATTTTTGAGAAAAAATATTACATATTCAAATGTATATTTATTGCATTGATAATATTATACCCGGTACACAGTGCGGATTTAGAACATATTTTGGTACATCAATAATAGCATTAGCAAATGTTCCTGATGATATAATACGCGTATGCGATAGAGGTATCATTAGTGTATTGCTGCTTTAGGACTTTTCGAAGGCATTTGATGCAATTCATAATCACCTTCTCGTATTTAAGTTGAAATATTACGGCTTTCTGGCCGAGTCTTTTGTTTTAATTAAGTCTTATTTGTCTAACAGGTTTCGAAGTATTCTTTCAGATAATCAATATTCCGATCTAGTTGAGATCTTTCTGGGGTACCGCAGGGTTCAATTTTGGGTTGGTTACATTTTCTCTGATATTCTTAATTCTATGACACATTGCAAAGTATAGGCGTTCGCAGATGATACGCAAGTATTATTGTTACTTGGTGCGGATGATTACAGAGCGACTGAGTCCAACATAAATCAGGATTTGAGATTCTGGAGCACTGTTTCAAAGGGTCATAATCTTGCCTTAAATCATACTAAATCATGTTTAATGATTTTTGGTAATAAAAATAATGGTTCAGAACTATAATATATCGATACTACAAGGAATTTAAGTTTGACGTTAGATGGTTAGTTTAGGTTTAAGTAACATTTAATATCCATTTCCCAAAAGAAGCATTTTTCGTTAAAGATGCTTTATAATAACAGACATATGTTGAATAAGGACTTTAAAAGAAATGTGTGAATCTCTTGTCTTTTTTAACCTCATTTATTGTGACTGTGTATGGTTTTTGTTTGGACCAACTAAGTAAATCTCTTATACAGAAGATGCAAAATTCGTGCCTCCGCTCCTCGTACGGTTTAAGAGGGTCTGATCATGTATCACATTTATATAAAGATATAAATTGGTCAAAAATCGATGCTAGTAGAGAACTCCATTTTAGTAGCTACAGATTATTAATGATTCTGCTACTGCTGTTTTCATTCGAGATCGCTTAATTTTTCGTAAAGATATTCATAATTTAAGTATCAGAGTTAAGGTATATATTTTTCCTAAATAAAAGGCATGTATTATTATTATTATTATTATTATTATTATTATTGTTAATTTAACTGTTTTTTTTTTTAAATATATTTGAAGGCACTGGAATAATGAGACAAAATGAGAAGACTTGATGTGTGAATCAAATCTTATTGTCTTCTAAAGCTCAGTGGATCTGCATAAATACAAAACCCATTTTTGAAAACTCATTTGCATTCTTGCCATTGGAACGTGCGATCTCAGCAATAGCCCCTTTTCCGTATTTTCATCAGATTCCTATCGCTCCCGAACTCATTATTTAAACTACTTGTATAATTTGTTAATTACAGCAATACTGTCCTTTTTCATATGCGGTCGCTTGAACCGCGGTCGGCGCTTTAATCAACAATATAATGAAAAGTTGGCGCCTGTGGGTCGCGCTCGAGACACGCACAGCTAAACAAAAAGAATTAAAATCATTCCGCAGTCAGTGATGGTCGTCATTACGGAAGGACCCTGCTTTAGGCAATGGTATTTTTTGCCTTATTTTCTGAATATCCTTGTTGATATCGTGGTATAATTAACATACACTAAGACTCAATTGAATAAAGTTTGAGCTAATAGTTAAGTATGTGAATGCTATTTTACATCGATTTGCTACAAAATATGAGTCGGAAATGATCAAAGAAAAAGAATCAGTGAGAATTACTATTAGTCATTACGAAAATATTTTCCTTTAGGCAGTTGGATTTGCGCATTGTTTTCAATATTTGGTTATATCGTGGCCTAATTACTGATTCCTACTCTACTCAAGTCAAATGATTTTAATACATCTAAAAATCGCAGCAAATACCTAGACACAGGAACTACAGGACACACTACAATTGTAAGATATCCCCGTCAGCTAATGCTTAGTTTTTTAAATTAATTTAAGGTTCGTTTTATTCTTCTTATTTTCAGCGCCTCCTCTGAAGATTGCTGATGAGTATGGCTATCCTAATTTCTGATACAACCTTGCGAACGATAAGCCAGATTAGCTAAAAAATTATGTGTCTTCCCATAACTGCTTCGGCATATTATTCTTCTTTACATGATTCATAATCAGAGTTTTGCGAGATGTGCACGAGGAATTCATGTTTCCTTTTCATAATAGTAAATAAAATGTCTAATATCTAACTGGCGGCTGATTTGGGACCAGGTCCATCCAAGCACTTTTTACTAAGCGTCTGTACACCAATACCCCGAATGCTTTCAATAGCATTGATGTCCATTAATTTAGAGTTTATGTTTCTAAATTATATAGCAAAGCCTGGAATACGTAATATTGAACCATTCTTACTCTTAGGGTTAGCGTTAGGCTCCTGACTGTTGAGATTTCCTTAATTTTCAGCAAGATCCCTCTAGCTGGCCCTATTGAAGAATTGTATCTCCATGGGTACTATTATCATTAGTTTTGACGTGAAGATATTTGAAGTATGTGATTTTTTCCATAGCTAGCTGGCATATTTGATATTGATATTGTGTGTCAGATCAATATTTTGACGTGCCTGTTATGCATTTAAAGTGTTATAAGTTTTAGTTTTGTTACCTTTTAAGGATATATCTTAGATAGTAAATTTTAGACCTCAACAGCTTCTAAACTTTCGTTTGGAAAGCTGTTCTCAAAGCATTTTGTGACCAATAACATATTTTTTTTTTAATTGTAGATGTGTGATTTTTTCAATAGATATTAATAAACGCTTATTCTTGTTATTAATAGATTATGGAGGTTTGATAAGATCTTTAATGAAAACGTTGTTTTTCGTTAATAATATAAACTTAAATAAATGCACATTCAGTGGGGCACCCATTATTTCTTACTGTATATTGGGTGCTAGAAATTATATCCAAGTTTCTAATAAAAAAACGAACAATATTATGATAAAAAATTACAAAATAATATTTGCCAGGAAAGCAATTCTTCTGGACCTTTTTGCACATACATCCAGCATTTCATCATTGGTTACTGAAATAGGGTATGTATCATCATTTTTAACATCAGTCGAACTACGTAAGTAAATCTTTAAAAGGATGATTGTTAATAATGAACGCTCTCCATGTAAAAGGGATAATCGGAATAAATAAATAAATCACGGATAAGCAGAATTTCTTTTTTTTAGGAATTTGGAATGTTTCAGTTAGCTTTAATGATTTATTTTTCTAGATCTTGCAACCCTTAGCTCAATAGTTTTGATTCCAGGTCTCACATTTATTTAATCTGTAAATAGATTCTGCAACGCATTTGAAATGTAATGCGTATATTCTCGGAGTAAGTCAAAGTTAAATAAATAAATTTATCATCATTAAATGACATAGTTTCATCCAAAAATAATATCAAAATTGAAAAATCAATAGGTCTACTGTCGTCGTACACAAATATAAAAAAAGGCATAAATAATATATTTTTTAGAAATCTTCTTAGAAATGCATCTTTTTTGGACTTCTTCACTTACTATTGTATGTCGATGATCCTATATAGTAAGGTAGTGTAGTATAACCCACCCGGGTCTGTTCAACATAGTTGAATGAGATAGCTTGAGCTTTGTCTTTATTTTGACAATGATCGTCAAAATAGATTGAAAAGAAAATCAATACCTACGTTGTGCTATTATTATATCTTACACAATTTTTATTTATTCGGATTGCGCTTCGACTAAACACAATTAGGGAAATTTGAGGGAAAGGTGCGTCATGTAAAATAAACCACAGATTCCTACGCCTGCCTAATTTATTAAAGAAAATAGTGTCATAATCCGCCTGGAATTCACGAGGGAAAAGAGCATGGCAGAGAAAACCTCGATCCCAATTCCTAAACCGAGTTATGCTGTACAACCTTTATTAGTATAAAAATCAATTATATTACTGTCTCACGCACCGCAATTTGTCGTTCCACACTTGTGACAATACTACAATACATTCAAAATTGAAGAGTTTAGTATTAGTTAGCCAGGCGTCGCCAGCAGGTACTGAGGTCCCATACGGGAGGCTACTCGGCTATAGTTGCAAATTGAGCCAATATCTCTAGTAAGACCTGCAGGCCGATTAATATATATTTCCTTCGTCATCGCTTAGCGATTGATTATATTATGTAAACACTTTTGTGATTGAATAGTATTTCTCTTGTAGTTATAGGATACAGAAGAACGGTTCAAATAGATCATACCTTTATTGTTGCTTATTACTAATAGTCATTTCGATATAATATATTTCAATTTCGATTATATGGGTTTATTCTGTGTAATTGTGCACAGGCTACAGATCTTTTATCATTTCGGGTGCTTATAAGCAATTGGCATCAAGTCAAAATCAAGGTTACAAATTAATGTTAATTTAAATTTCACATAGGTTTCATACAAAAGCAAATGATTAAAAATATAACATTTGTTAAAAGAACAACTTAGGGTGCTTTGCTCGCAAGCTCACGATTTATGGCTTGGATATTCGCTCAGTTAGGGGAGGAAAATGTTAGTGGATTCATCAAGTCCCTTACTTACATTACAATCACAGTTATACTAAAACTAAAATTCCAGCATGAAAAGACAGACCGAAAAACCAGTGTTAGTCACAGCATAAAACGATTTCATTAAATATATACACATGTTATACGATCAAATATTAATTATCAATGAGAATAAACGAAATATTTATGCAAATCATGTTAATAATCATATCAAAATATATACATATGTTATACCATCATATATAAATTATCCATGAAAATAGAACAAATATTTATGCAGATTATAATAACAATATCAAAATATATACACATGTTATGCCATCATATATGAATCATCCATGAAAATAGAAGAAATATTTATGCAAATTATGTTAATAACAATATCAAAATATATACACACGATATACCATCAAATATGAATTATCAATGAGTATAAAATATATAATGGTACAAATTATGTTAATAGCAATATTATAAGTTTAATTTTACAGACTTGTAATTACATATTGCCACCCAGAAGCAAAACAATTCACCAAAATAAACCGTACACTCCGCTGGCTTCTGACTCTCTATTTTTCCGTTCTCGAGCAATACCTTTCCGATCTCTTCCAAAAACCCTCACAAAAACTCGACTTCAATTTATGACTTGATTTATCTTTTACATGTATAAAGGGTGTCTCAAAATATGTACATATATAGGGTGTCTCAAAAGTGAATGTATCAGGTCTAATGAAATAGTATTTTAAAGAGGTGGGTTATGTCAGTAGGGCCAAAAAGAATGTTTTAAAACGCGAAAGTGTAAATAATCGACTTGGCCACTTTCTGTATATACCGACGATATGTTTGTTGTCTATTTAACTGTCATCCTATTCAAATTTTATGTTTTGCATGCCTAAGGAACTTTTAAATGCATTCTGATGAATTCTGTATTTGCCTATTATTGTAAATTTTTATTGCAATACAATGATATACATTTTCTACTTATAGGTATCTGGCTAAGGGCAATGTTACTCGAAAACCAGCATCGAGAGCAAAACAGATGATTCAACAATCGTGAAATGTAGAGACATATTATGCCCCTAAAGCCCCGGCCACACAATCCATTCTAACGGAGTAGTGTCGCACGATAGAAACGCACCATTCGCTTTAACTTCTCTACTCTAGGGCTTCATCGTTTTATTTGCTTCTATAGTGCTAGATGTAGATGGTTTCAAGCAATCCTAGGAAAGTCGCTCAAGTGTAACGTGTTCCAAAAAAGGCAAGAAAACAAGACCCTCAAATTATCGCCCGATTGCCTTGCTTCCAATAATCTTCAAAGTCATGGCACGTGCAGTCAATCAGCAACTACGCAAATACCAGAGACCAACAGATTAATTAGCGATAACCAATACGGCTTTCGCAAAGAGAGATCGACAGGAGATATATTGGCCTATGTCACTCATAATAATATGTGGGGTAGGGCAATTGAGTACTACGGAGAATCTCAAGCGATTGCGCTGGATATTTAGAAGGCATTCGACAGAGTTTGGCATGACGGATTGCTCAAGAAACTGCCGTCCTTAGGACTGCGAGCCTCTCTTTGCAGCTGGCCTGCCAGCATTCTTAAGAATCAATCTCTCCACATTCCAGTTAAAGGACACATCTCAGACACATTTACCATCAATGCGGGCGCAATACTTTCACCAACTCTGTTCCTCATCTGTATTAATGACCTGCTGACCAAAACTAATAATCATGTTTACAGTTTTGCAGATGACAGTACCCTTGTCTCCCAATTTAGATTAGACAAAACTTTACCAGCGACTGAGACTTATCACCGCAGAGAGGAGCAAATTACGACAATTAATCAAGATCTGGAGAAGCTTCGAACTTGTGGCAACAGAATTTTGGTCCAGTTCAATGCAAAAAAAATCCAAGCATCCATATTTACCAGGAAAGTTAATACGGCGAGCCCTGACATTATTATTGCAGGATCGGCAATTTCTTTATCCTCGTAAATTAGACTACTGGATGTCTCGGTCAACAGCAATATGTCCTGGCATGACCACGCTGCTAACATCGCAAAGTCAGCCTAGCAGAAGCCTGGTGCTAATTCGCAACAAAATACTGTACACACCGCAGGAGCTGCTCTTGCTCTACAAGGTGCAAATAAGACCGTGCTTAGAATATCGCTCACACATCTGGTGTTCCGCACCGAAGCACATCCTAAAGCTTCCCGATTACATTCAGAAGAGAGCTTTGCGTCTCGCCGGCGACCCGGAGTTGGCCCGGGTGCTAGATAGTTTGCAACACCGCAGACATGTTGCCGAGATATCCGTGTATTACAGATATTTTCACGGCAGATGTTCCCAGGATTTGGCCCGACTCATTCCGCCTTCAGCAACGCCTGTCAGACAGTCGCGATATACGGCAAGAGCACACCGGTTCGTTGTAAAATTTGAAACATCTAGAACGGCACTTTTTCAAGGACTCCTTTGTCTGGTGCAGTACATCGCTGTAGAACTCACTCCCAGGACATCTGTTTCCTCCAAATTACAACCTACAGCTATTCGAAAACCGTCTCAATCAACGTCTCCACGCGCACACCGCTCGTCGAGTGCCATAGGATCTCCCTTTAGTGTGTGTGTTATTGTCATAAAAAATGCAAATTTTGAGACTCTAGACCAATTTCGGCCATATAATGTCCAAGTTACTTTTAATATAATAAAATGCTGTCATGAATAGGTACAATACTTGTAAAAACCCATGGATTATATTCTGCTCTACAAGTCTGACATGAACTGAGAGTTTATAATTCCACTAATACCTGTAGGATTATCGCATAATATGTTTATTAGTTTTCATTTTCATTACAATTGAGTTTATAGCACAGACATGATTGTTTTCTTTTATAGATCGAATCAATTATTGGAGACTAGCATTCTTCATGGGGGTTGCCCTCCTTGTCGAGACGCCACTGAATGTACTCATTCATTTTCAATTACATAAAATGCGTCAGAATCTGATACTTTGCACGTACCTTGACACGAGTTAAGTATCATAGCATTGTTTTAGCTCCTCCCTCGAACATAAAAATTTGTAGTTATTAAATAATTATTTTGTGGGTCTAATGATTTAATAATAAAGACATTCCATATAAATACTTAAACATTTAACTCATTGGTTCAGTTCATAATTAGAGAGGCAGAATAGTTTTTTGAACGTAAAATAATAAAACGAAATTTTTTATGTTATTACTTAATTATAAAGGACATTAAAAGATATCATCTGCAATTAGCGATTGTCTTACATTTTTTAAAGATATTCCCAAATAATGAATCATGAAGTCACAATACATTTGAAATTCCATTACTTGTATGCTGATTTTTCCTATTATACCATATCTTTAAGTTTTTATTATGGTTGACGTATTCTTGAAGTATAAAAATAACAAAAGCGTTACAAGTTAGACACTTAGTGAAGTCCAGATAACATTATTTCATTACTTCACTATTACTGTTAAAATACTAAAGTACCGAATCCCGACACTAAATCAAATTAAAAGATTAAATCAACAACAGCGCATTCAAAAATCAATGCTTAACATCTCTCTATTTGTACACTTCAACTCGGAACAGCATGTCGGAATAATATAGGAAGGTTTATTATCCGACAGGACAATGTCAGTATAAGCCGCTTACAGTATTGTTGATGGCAATGTTGAGAGCGGAACACGGATTTTCGGAGATAAGCTTTTGATCCGATGCGACAAGTCGTGTACCTGTGCTACTGAAGATTAAATATTGTGACCAAGCTCGTATATCAATGTCCTGTCATTCACAGCCTGCATATAGTAAATTATAACGATTTAGAATAAAAGGGAAACAGTTTCGTTAATTTTACGGAGAGCACGGAAGGTGTTTTGCAATAAATAAATCAATTCATATAGGGTTCTCACTATTAGTTGAATATTTGTTCTCTATGGCATTTCTTTACTACTGAAAATGTGTCCAGCACTTTGATTTCATTACTTCATTTTAATGATATTGCTAGTAAAAGAGACATAATTTACGAAAACATGTGCAAATTATTAATCTTTTTTCTTATAACACTAGAAACTTTAAAACTTTCTACTTGACTGACATTGCACATAGTACCTAACTGCCGGCTGCTTCAATTCTATCTTATATCGGATATGTAATATATTTCTGATATTTTTAGTCTTGGTTATATTACTAGATACGAGTTGAGTTTTTTAGTAGAAATTAGTTTACAGGGTGTTCCGAAATTAAGGGGCAATACTTTGCCAGCATATTCCACGGCCAAAAATAATATATTCTCATAAGTCCGAAAATACTTGCTAAGGGAGCTACGCTCCTTGGAGAGGAG
>MU186826.1:83619-117043 GCA_016904865.1 Pissodes strobi
ATCCATAACTCTCACTTTTCGAACGATGAAAATCCGAAAGCAGAGCGAAGAACTATTTATCAATACAGGTTCCCCGTCAATCTGTGGTCGGAAATAATTGGAAATGAATTGATTGGTCCACTTGAGATGCAAAATAATTTAAACAGTGAGAGATATTTGGACTTTCTTCAAAATCAGTTAGCAAGATATTGTACGAATTGCCCTTGAGGTCCAGGTTGGGGATGTATTTTCAACACGACGCGACGGCGCCGCTACTCATTTTGGACGGCCTGTTCCTAACTGGTTGGCTTAGAATTATCGTGATAGGTGGATAGGCAGAGGTGTACCAGCAACATGGTCGGACTTAAATCCACTCGATTATTATCTATGGAGCCATATGCAACATAGGTTATTCCAGGAAGGCGGATATCCGATAGTATCTGCTCAAACAAATTATTCAAGGTCGAAATGAAATAAGAAGAAATCGTTTCCAGATTCTTCGGGCATCTCACAAGATTCGCCGTAGAGCCGTAGAGTTTCTGTCAGAAAAATTGAGGTATATTTGAACACCTTCTCAGGGAGTAGTTTCGATTTATAAAATCATTTTTATTACGTAATAGCAATCGTCTCATTATTACCCTGTCAATAAATTATCATATTTATTTCGAATTAAATTTATCTAGTTTCGTAAGAGGCGTGAGAGCTGATTTATTTTTATTACGTAATCAAATTTTCTTTGGACGTGATTTTATCAAACCGATTTTAATGAAAAACGGTAAGCTCTATCAAGTTGAACTTTTTTTACGTAGAAAACTTTGAAATTTCATAGTTTTAAAGAAAAGCAAAAAAACGACATCCTGAAAAAAATTAGATTATTTTAATCTTTACGCCATCTGGCAGAAAAGCATATTTTCTGTCAGGCTCTTTACTAGTTATGGTCTAAAAGCCCTAATCCTAGATAAAGTAATGAAACTTGCTAGATATTCAAATTCCGGTAAATCCACTTCTCTCTAATGCGTTGCAAACTGCAAACAGCGCCAGATCTGTTCAAACCAATCACAAAAGCAGGTTTTAGCATATGATTTGACATATTCCCCGGAATCGGAATTGCAATTTTAGTCTTCAATACGGCGTTACACTATCACAGAATCAATATTGTTGAGCTTCCCTGAAATATTTTATTTACTTGACTTAAACTGCAAAATAGATAAAATGTGTACTTCATAGATAAAAGAAGTGATTTCCAATCAATCAACAAACGATCTAGAAATCTGCAAGATTGGAAACGAAGCGTTAGTAAATTAAAGAGGTGGGTATTTTCATCTTTACATTATTTCAACTCTTTTAATAATATATATTTTTTATTTCATTTACCTGAATACCTAATATGCATTGACACGAAGCTCTATAGATGTAGCATGTTGTAAAATGTAGATGTTTTGATGTTTCATTAAGCATTCTACTCAAAGTAATAAAATACGACAGACTAACTTCATTATGAATGTCAAATACAAACACAAAAGCCAAAGCGTGCAAAAAACAAAAAAGATGTTCCAAAGTTTTCAACCACATGTTAGGTTCAAAATTAAGCAAAAAAAGAAGTTAATTCCAGTGTGCAAGAAAACATTCATCGAAATTTTGTGTATTAGTGGAAACATAATTTATGAAGTGCTAAAGGAGAATTTCAAACTTCCGAACTGGCCACTGAAGGATGAGGTGGAGATACAAACAAAAACAATTAGTAGCTATTTAGCCAGTGATATGACTATCAGAAAAAAATTTGGAATAACACCTGTGATGAAAATATAAAAGAGAGCTTCTTTCAATTTTGAATACCTGCCACCGATGTTTGATTCAAGTGTCTCGAGCTTAAGAAAAATAATATCAAAAATTAAGAAAATACATCTACTGAAACAATGCTAACAATAGAGTAAAAGGGGAACAGGACGGCCTTCTGACAATTTCTTTTTATTGCCAGAAAAATTTGAAACTACCCAAGATACCCATTCAATGCACCTATTAGAGCAAACAACTATATATTTACAACTTTACTACCGTTACTGGACACTCACATGCTCCCCTTGCCAAAGATGATGTAAAAAATTTTACATGGACAAAAGATGAACATGAAAAGGGTGCCAAAACATTTTTAAAAATATGACATGATTTGTAAACTTGGTAAAAATACCCCCAATAGTGACTGGAAAGCTGTTAGCCAAGAAATCCTTAAGCCAGTTTCATAAAGGCATTTTAAATTCAAGCAGTGCAATAGGTTCATTCCAGGTGAGTTGCCTTATTATTTAGATATAGGGATGTTCAAAGGAACCTTTAAGAAAAACCAGACAGCTATCAATATCTAGCCAAGAGAAATTCCTACCGGAAAAAACCTAGAGAGATGATCTGAACATGCAGGACGTAAACAGCCTATTAGGCAAGCACCATGGAAAAGAGTGGAATATTATAACCATGTATCGGAACCAAAGATATACCCGATTTGGGAGTTTGTGAGTTTTTCTTGTATCGTTTCTGAAAGAAAAATGTGTTATTTTTAAGGCTTCCATTTTTCTGCAATGTAATTTAACTCACTTCTGTTACGTTCAATTTCAAATCACGCCAAATCCGTTTTGTACATTTTCAAATTACACTTAATCCGTAGTTTAGTAGCAAACGCCACCAAATACCATTTTTCAACCAAAGTTGTGAATATTTTATCTATTTTAAAAGATATGATTGTTGCATTTTTGAAACGTAAATAGCCCACACAAATTACTTTTAATTAAATAACACCCAAACCACTCTAATACATTTTTTGCCGCTTTTTCAAAAAGTATAAAAATTAATTTAAGGGCATTTGACACCAAACAACTTATTTATTATAATAAATTCGATGTTGCTTCATTTCCTCTTCAGCAAATATTTAGGGTAGCCGACCGAAAACATCTCTAAAATTTATTTTAGTGTTTGATGCATTTAACTATTCTTGATATTAAAATTGAAACCTTTTTCTGAGTCCAACGGAAGTTGATTTTCAATAAATAAATCATAAAAAAGGGATAGGACCTGAATTATTTCGATTTTGTAGCAAGTCCCAACGAAGAGAAAAATATCAACTTCCGATGCCAATATTTTTAGGATTTTGGTGAATGTTCAGACCAATACAAGAGGTTTTTCAAGAAAAAAAAAATAAAAGCTTCTGGTACCAAATAGCGAAAAGTATTTCTGGTTGGTTCCTTTTATGTGCGGGGAAGCCTATGAGATGCTTTGCAATAAAATGTATCCAGACCTGCTGAAAAAGATGCAGATTACTTCAAATTCACAATAAGATAAAGCAGTTTTTACCCACAATAGAAATTTGTCTAAAACACAGATTTTGAAATAGCTAATAATCTAATCCAAACTAACGAAAACTACAGATTAGAAAATTCTATTTAGAAAGTCAAAATCCCATAAACATTGTAGAAGTAAGTTGACGTTTGGAACTTTCGGCAAAATATATAACACAGTTTTATCCAAATTACCGAAGCAGAATTTTTGCGCTGGATGCACGTTTTGCTAATCATGTTAACATCATCTGGAGATGTTTCGGGAGATGATTAAACTCATCTCCTGATGATGCTAAAATTGTTAGCTAAACGCGCGTTGATTGCAAAAATTCTGTTTCAGTGTGGGTAAAACAGCGTTCTCTTGCAGAAGTAGTTTGGGTTAGTAATAGTTAGTAATAGACGCATAATACTTATGATAGTCAAGACATTATACTGTGCAATTATAATTACTCATAAAACAACAAGTGTAATTACTATGAATTCACAAGAGACAATCCGAGAGCCACAACTATAGAAACGAGAGATATCAACATAGCTATGTGTTGATGTCTCGGTTGAGCTAAATGTTAAAATTTTACTTTCTGGCTAAAGATTTTGCGGGTTTGTTGGTTGCACATAAAACATAGTTTCTCACGTATAATGCATCTTATATGCTCCATAAATAATACAGGATTAAATGACCAAATCTATACGGCTCTATAAACTAACTAAAGGCACCGGTTTTAACTTAACATACAAACGTCCTTAGTAGAGTTTTCTTTAATCCAGTGGCATTTACGGGGTACCTTTATAGATTGACCCATTTAAATGATACAAACCCTTACATCTTAGTTTTATATGTTATAAATTATCTAGTAATAACTACTTTTTTATATGAATGTAAAAAATGGCCAATAAAATTCCACGATCTAAGTTAAACAGTTTTCATTATTATATTTCCTCGAGCAAACTACTTCACATTTCAATATAAAATTATCATTTATCTGATTTACTTAACCAAGTTAATAGTGATTCAATTGCTAACTGTAACACAGTTACTATCGTATCAGATCACATTCTAAACAGATCCATTAAATTATTATTACTCAAATGGTTCATTTAGACTGTTCTAGTTAGATTTAACAGGCCCGCGGCCATCGTATTACAATCTGGTGCTTAGAAATCTACTACTGTTACCAATCGCGAGATGATTGGGGATTGGTCAGTAAAAGTGTAATATTGCAATTAGCCCAGAATTTATTCGATGCGATAATTAGATTAACCTTTTATTACAGGGATAGTGTTGAAGATTTATGGAGAACGAGGAGAGTTCGTGCATTAGTTGAGCCTTCCTCTTTCGATATTATTTCAAAAAATATGACAGTATTAAAATGGATTATTGTAAATTAACAGCATGATAACTTGAGATTGGATGACACGACACATTCATTATACCGATAAAAAAGAATTTGTAATATTTAATTTTAAATAAATTCCTGCAAGTGTCAAGAATATTCTCTGGAAGTATCTTTCATTACGCACAGTTATCAAGTAACTGCTTCCCATATATATATAAAGATATTAATGTCCTTCAAATTTGGCTCTGCTAAGATGGCGTAGAAGATAGCTCAATTACTGATTTTCCCGTCAATAACGATAACTTTTATACCCGCATTGCAAGTAATCAAATCAACAAGAGTGCAATACAAAGTGAGTTCAGGTAAATGAATTTCCCCACGTAATGATACACAAATAATTCTATGGCATTTAAACAGTTGTGGAGAAAAATATGCAGTTTCTAGTCATACAATTGTGTAGCATTATCAATCTGGCATAATAATTACTTTGACAATAATCTCTTGCCAACAAATATATGTATGAGCAAGATTTTTGCATGATCTGTCAGGGCATTAATGAAGAAATAGCATGGTTCATCATTTCGTTTGTATTTTGCTAATTTATCTCATTTAGTTCTATATTCCATTAATAGTGTTATATACTTTACCTTCCTTAAACTTCATAGCAAATGAACTTCCATTTTTCTAATATTACTATTATGGTGATATTTTTGTATATAGTAATTAGAGCCTCTATTCAGGTCTTAGTGCTGATATGTTAAGATAAAATTAATTTTACTGTGTAATATTTATAGTTGTATTCTAAGGAAACACATCGTATAAGTATATGTCCTATCATGCTATGATTGTAACACCTTTGGTGTTAAAATTGAAATAAAAATTGACAAATTTTGTTTCAAATTCATAATTAACTACCTATTTTATTGAAATTTAGTATATCTATACTTTATAAGTAGTACTCAGTCCACGAGCGGACATATTATTGGTAAAGATATTGGAATTTTATGTAGAGTTGATGTTACGCCACTGATTGTTTCTAAACATGAAAGATTTCTGGATATTAACAGCCAAAATTACACACAAAAATAATTTTATCTGAAAAAAATTTAAAGAATGTTTAATTGCAGGCCTTTCGACAAAAACGCAAAGATCTCGCATTTTACTTCACACTCTGTATTTTGAAACGAGAGACTGTTGAGAGATATATTTATACGCACTTTTGCTCTTCGAATGGCCTAAGTATGATTATTAAACTTAGGTAAGTGCCTATACATTTTGCATAATTTGCATTTTTTAGCAGTTTATATGCATATTATTGAAAAATTTGGGAAAATGCCCATAAAGCTTGATTTTCAAACAACATTTATCGATTTTCGATATTTAATGTCACCGAAAACGTATGCCGCTTCTCCTTCTATTATTTTATGGTTTTAAATAGTATGATGATAATAAAAAAAAACATACCAAATGGCCGAAGAATAGCTTTGCCGTCGGGAAATACGCAAAATTGTAAATGGCAAGGGTAAAAAGTTTGTTTGAGACGTCCAATTTCTGCAGATGATTACTTAATTTAAACAGGAATTTTTGATAGGAAAGTAATAACTTATTACAAAATTTCCTCTCTTTCTGTAAATTTTTTTAAAGCCAAGCTTGGGGATTACAAGAATAACTGTGCCTGTTTGGTCGACCCTTCGTGAGCAGTTTAGGAAAAAATTGGGATGCACTCGATAAGGCCAGTAAGTTTACCTCGATGTTCCATATTTTTCTAAAATATTCTGCATTAGCTGTGACTTACCTGCGGACCAAAGCCATCGAGAGCTACGGCGAATCTTGTGCAGTGGCTCTCGACATATCCAAAGCATTTAGTAGGGTGTGGTATGACGGATTTTTAAGCAAATTGACAGCATCCGAGTCGGGTATTAATGGACATTTCTCGGAAGAATTTAAAATCAATGTTGGAGTACCTGAAGGGTCTATATTATTTCCCACACTGTTCCTGCTCTATATCAGTCGTTTCTTAGATAGGATAAACAATTCTATTTGCAGCTTTGCAGAGGACAACACTCTTATATCCCCATTAATGTCGCAGACCCCAAGGAGCGCTACTAGTTCCCAAAGCGAGCGAGAAAATCAGAATGCTACCATCAATAAGGATATAAACGCCCCCGTAAAATGGGGTGAGGAAAACAATGTCCAGTTAAATGTAGGAATGACTCAAGCAGCTGTATCCTCAAAAAAAGAAACAAACACCGCAGGACCTGACTTATCCAATGATAGGGAAAACACTGACTGTGACCTCATCCATAAGCTTGCTGGGCATCTACGTAGAAAATAACATGTCTTGGCCTAATCACGTCACCAATATCGCCAAGGTAGCAGCGGATAAGCTAGGAGCACTCTAGAGGGCAAAAAATTATATACAGCTCTTCAGCCCTTACTGCTCTTTAAGGCTCAGATAAGACCTCTTGTTCCCATGTGTGATGCTTGGCCCCAAACACTTGCTCAAGATATTGGACTCCATACAGAGGAGAACAGTCCATCTTGTGGTTGACCCAGAGTTGACCTAACACCTTGATAGCCTTCAACATCGAAGAAAAGTGGTGGGCGTATCTCTTTACTAACGATATTACTACGGCAGGCGTTTGAGCGGGCTGGCACTTATGATTCCGTCCAGAGTTGTGGTAAACAGAAATTCCCGTCAGACACAAGCTGCTCATCAACATACGATTCAGTTCCGAACACCTAGGACGTCGCTGTTACGGGACTCCTTTATCTGGATAACTGCCTCGCTGCTCTGGAATGGATTTCCGAGTAACGTCTTTCCCGAAAACAATAACCAGTCCAGCGCTTCAACTCCAACGTCCACCATCTTCTCCGCACACGCACCGTTTGCTGACTGGTATAGGATTTTACTTACGTGTGTGTGTGCCGAACATAAAACATACCCTTCTCCGCCTCTCCTGGTTAATTCATGTGAAACAATATGGACACATTTTCATTAAAAACCATCTGGAGTAGATTCTTTTCAATGGCATTCGTCGCTTGTTATTGCTAAAGAGCATAATTTTGTTCTAAATGGACCGATTTGTAGTTCCCTACGTTTAGCATCAAGTGGAAATGTTAGCTGAAACTGTTTTTAATTCAAGAAATCCGAAAAAATTATCAAATTTGACTGGCAACTTACTATAGATAATTCTTACAGTTGTTATTTAGCAGTTCAGTTTCATACTACATTTTCTTTGAATCATCAGTATTTCTTTGTTTCACGTTAAATAGTATGTATATGAGTTATTTGTTCAATAGAAATAGATTCATCTTCAATTTTATAAGATTTGTCATTACAAAATTGCAAAAATTGTTTCCAAGTACTTGCTTAACTCCTTTAAAAATAGTTTTGATATTTTCTTTCTGGAAATAAGAAAGCTTTAAAATAATAAACTGACTACAAGTTATTACCAAATTTCAAATGGCCAAACATTTTTGTTTATCGTTGACATTTACATTTACAATCTCCTTTGCAATTATTTTAGTGTCCTGTTACGTTTTCTAAAGTAAACTGTCATAGCATTAGTTTTTATTTTTTAATTTCATTTAGGTATTTGAAATTTTCCTACCGAACCTCCCTCGTACTCGAAACAACTCAAAACAATCAAGTATTAGAAGAATTTCTGGCAATAATCCTAGCACTACCTATTTTTAAAATTTTCTCAAAAGTAATTTTTCTAAGTATTTGCCAAAAAATTTCACCTATACTAAAAATGATAGCTAACTCCAATGTTTAAAAATTGATGACTTGGTTTTTTTTTCAAATTTTTGAATCGAAATAGTCGAAACATTAGTTCTAATATGGAAGAATATTGAAGATATAATAAATCGCTTCCTGTCTTAAAAAAAAGAAATGAGGTATTAAATCTTCCATCCATCATAATATTCTCCTGACTTAGCACTTATAAAGCATCTGAAACTTCAATGGGCAGCCAAATTTCTAAACCAGTAATAAATCATTATAGGTACACTTGAATAAAATGTTAAACGTGTATTTTACATTTCGATAATGTAAAATTGATTTCAAGTTCTCTGTTACTTGTTGACATTCCAAATAATTCAGTAACTGTAAAAGAGAAAAATTTACAATACGTTCAGTAGTATTAAAAACCACCGGCGTCAATAGAAAAACCTTTCGAAAAAACCACAAATGAGCCGCCATATGTGTATAAAATTGAACGGTTTACGCCCCCGCCAGCTGACACCCTCGTTAACCGCGGGGGGTGAGAGGCGCTGTTTGGTTCGCCAATCAATTCGTCATTATCATTTTGTTCGTCGGAAGATCTGTCACTATTAAAAAGTCATTTTCGGCTGGTCTATTGGTGTTTGTTAGTTGTTTGCATTTGATTTTGAGTTGATAGTGACCATAATTCTGACGACCAAAAATTACCCGTCAATCGGGAATAGATATGTATTTATGACCAACGATTATTCGTGATTTACGGAGCTATTCCTCAAAATATAGGTGAATAATGCTTTTTAGATATGAGTCAGTATAATAATCGTATATAAATGTATATTTTACATCTATCATCAATGCTCATAGCTTAATATAAGCAACGTGATGTAATCACTATGTTAAAACTTCCAAGGTATTGGCATCAAAAACCCGCATGCAAAGCTTTGTAGGTGTAGGAAGGGAAAAGAGAAGTTTTTCAACACCCAAAGTTTATCATGGTTATTTTGATCATCAGGTCTAATATCCTCATTAATTAATTATGAGATATATTGGCAATACACTGCTATTTATATTTTCTCGTATTATCGGCAATATTGTCTCGTAAATACATTTTACGTAAAGTGAGGCTACCCCTAAAAAAAGTATGCTATAATCTATTGTTTCTATATAAGATAGTTACAATTATTTATAACTTAACTGGCCCGGTTTTTCATTAGACTGGAGACTTTCTCCAGTTTCATTCCGCCCGTTTGAGACCTTTTGTCAAAGTGATGCTGACCGCATGGTGTGACATGCAGCTTCGAAGGTTAAGTAGTTGTACGAGTTAAGGACTAACCACCAACTACACCACTACCGTATGACTATACAAAAACAAGTAGGCCCTACAATTACCTATTTTACGTACTATATCGTACCTTATTATTTTCGAACTTACCGTTAAATGATATTTAACCGAACATTTCTCTACCCTATATAGTGTTATCCTAGTTAGCAAATGTCTCGCTAACACCATAGAAATTATCTGATTTTTTCTTGTATGTCGTATAATTACTTAAACGCTATGCTTTCACTGTAAGTCTTATGGTAGTAAACTGTCTTACCTAACTGATACTTTAAATTTACGTCTTTGTGCAGGTTACCGAATTGAGCTCACTTCGATTTCCCCTGTAGATATTATTTGATCAGATTTTATTCTTCACAAGTTAAGTGATTTGATTTCATTTTGGTACCTGTTTATGAAGCCACTGATGTTATCGCTGCCATGGGATTAATTTATAATAGGTTTTTATCTAGCAGATTTATTCTTATTAGAAATATTTCAAAAATAGGAATAGGCAATATTAATGATTTAGGACTTAAGACTAAGACTTAATAATCTTATAATTTGGATGATACTTATTTTGGAAAATCATCTTGTTTGTATTGCGAATAATCGTGTAAGAAAATAAATATCTTTGTAATGTTTTCTTTTATATGCAATTTTTGCCACTGCTCTACAGCTAATATGAAACCAGTTTAATTGTACTTTATCGAAATTTCAGGCAAAAAAAATGATTGATATTTTTAAATAAATATCTGAAAAATGAAACAGCATGATTGGCATGTTGTTGCTCATTATTTAAAAAATAATAATAATTCCGAATGATCCGCCAAGCGCTTGGTAATTGTTAATAATTATTATTGAAGCCAACTCGCTAATGATAATCGCTTGTCAATTGGAAATTATAGTTGCTAATAATATGAATTTGTTTATATCAAATCTGTTGAATTCTGACTGCTACTATAATTTCTGTACAGATAAAAACTAAGGGTCAGAAGTCAGAATTGTTTATGGACTTTTAAGTCATGAATTTCAGAAGAACGCGATATAATCTTCGACTTTGAAAGGAAATGCACTGTTGATACACAGAATACTTAAGTGTATTCGGTAACATCTTATACCAGGCTAATTCGAGGGATAGTCGCTTCAAATTAAATTTACGGAATTGGGAGCTTCAATCCTGTTTAATTATTCATGCATTATTTTTTTATAAATTCTTGTTTTATTCGCCTCATTAAACTGTTCTGTTGACATCGTTTGTGGTATTCTCTCCGTTTGCACCTATTACGTCGTCTTTTTTTCTAACCCGTCCATTAAGGCCTCCGAATATTATTAGTTCCCTAGATGTTCTTATCTCGTCATTACTTTGGTAATAAATCATTTTTAGCTGGTATCACATCATAATTAAAGCGGTAAATCCACATTGCCGTAATTTTATAGCCCCATAGAGTTGGGTTTATTTTTATAATTCAGCTACTTACTGCCTCCCAACTTAATGTATTTCTTCAAATTCATTCGTATCGGTATGAACACTCCTTCTTTTACTTTTTGGTCTTTGGATCTTCCATTATAAAAGTGGTCTTAAATTCTCAGACTCTTGTCCTTTCCTTTTGGTTTCAGTAAGTACAGCTATATCTGGTCTTAGCTCTTTGATTTCAAGCGTTACTTCGCTTATTTTTCTTCAAAGGCCTTGTGCATTCCATGTGCCCCTAGATCATTGCCTGTTTTATTTGCCATAGGTTCTTTAATATTTTTATTTGTTTTATAAATTATGGGCCGTTGACCCAATATTCAACTCCCAAAAGCAGACTTTATAAACGTACATACTAGTCCCTATGAATAGCTTTAGTTATTTAAGCTACACCTTTGCACGGTTCTTTATGTTTAAGCCCAACAACGACCCCAACAGCAGATTTCTGCAAAATAAAAACACTGTTGGAATTTTTACTCATTCCCTAGTTTAGTATCCCGTAACTGAGTTTAGAATGAATGTTTGTATTATAAATGGTTAACAATAGCTGTTTGCAACAATGCATACCACCCACTGCGAATTCAACAACAAAGTGCGTCAGTGTGAGCAGCCGACCTTAGATCGTCGTCTAAGATAACTCTCAATAATTTAATCTCACCAAATAGCTTTAAGCCTTCATTGAAATCGTGAAAAAATCTGAATCATGAAGAAATGCTGACAGTTTTTTCTGTAATTTTGCCTTCAGACCATAATATTGTATTTTATATACCGCTTCAGCATGTGATTTTAGAAGGTCGCCATAAATTTGCTTAACTGATCAAATATTCGTATCATCAGCAGACGAAACGACAAAAATATTTGCGGATGTATCAGTAATGTATATTATTAAGTCTTCAGCAAACATCAAATATGATAAGATAGATTCCTGAGGAACGTCCCTTCCAATAATCCTGGAATCATTACGAATCATGATTGGATCTTATTAAATGAATATAATTTAATTAAATTCTATGGTATGTTGCTGATACTCTATCCAAATATTTATTAAGCGTTTAAATTCACACAATGCTATCTCGGTGCTTTTATTCAATGTAAATCCATGCTGGGAAGCCGATAATAAGCTTGTCCTGGATCCTGTGTTACTAATTTATGGATTTTAGACAAATCTATGCTATATGACATCTATAGTAATCATCCAGGTATTAACGTGCTTTACGAACTTCAACAGAGGTTGGGCGTGAGCGAACGAACAATATTAGGTTTAAGTAAACCTAAATATCTGCTTTCTCAATATTTTTATTCATTCCTAGCCGAAAACTTGCTTTGATAGTTATATAGTATGTACCAATACACCATTTAACATTATTTGTTTAGCTAGAACTACTATAATTTTTCTCCGCCAATTTAAAATTTACCCATACGTCAATATGTTTTTTTTAATCTGGCCTTTCCCGGAAGAGCTCCCTATTTAAAACCAATTTCTCAGTAATATAATTATGCGCTTTTAACTAATTTTCTGTCAGGTAAACGAGTCGTTTCTAATTTTCATGCAAATGCCGCTGGAGGGGTTAGACCCTGTTCTGGCCCGGCTTGACCAAAGGAAATAGAAGTCTGATGGCATTGATTTACTAATTCCCCCCAGGCTTCATTGGTGTAGGAGAGAGAGTGACTATCAATATTTATAAATTCAAAGAATAGCATGAAAATTTTTTCAGTGTTTGAAAAGGTTATATATCATACAAAAATAGTATTAATCAAAACAAACTGAAGAATTTGCACTTTGGACATGATAATTTATTTAATATCAACCGTAGTTATCATTTTAAAATTAACAGTCGAAGTAAATCTAATAGATTGCATGAGTACCTGAGTTAGTTTTCGTGTTAATTTGTGACCTTAACAGTTTGCAATCAGTCAGATAAGCAATACTGCGCCCTTGGCATTACTGCGTTAATGGGCATAACATGTAGTAAAGCCAGCAGTAACATAGCTACGAACATTGTTAGGACAAGAATTTTGTCCTTGAGGAGCGATTTCAGTAATTTGACTGTTTGTCTAAAGATGTCCTTAATGATTTAATTATCATTAGCCATTCTATCAGGCTAGCTTGTGTCGTTTGTCATTTCGCTATCCCCTATCGTTTCTCCGCCAAAATTATGACGGATTAGTCGAAATGTAAATTTACCAACGAAAGTGAAATTTAGCTGCTTAAATAAGGGGAGCAGAAGGATATCTCTACAACACGATAGATTACACTTAATTCTCGTAACGGGACCATCTACAATATTTAAAATAGTAGGAAATAGATGATCATAATGGATGAAATAATTTTCAGGCCTGTCGAACTCTCTATCAGCAGCGAGATGATCGCAACCAGTATGTGCTCTCGTTTCCTTCAAGCAGATTTTGCCCTCCAAGATATCAATCAGATCAAGTATGAAAAAGTGACTATTCAATTGAGAGTATTCACTCATGAAGGATACCAGGAGGGAAGTAGTGATAGATTCGGTCTAATCCATTTCAACAGCATATTTGTAATTTTTAAAAAAGGTGCTAAATAAGCTCTTTTTAATGGGTCATGCTAGGATTGAAGTAGTTATTCATCAGTATAAAGTAATACAGCGATTTAACTTCTGGTAGATCAAGCACGGATTCAGATCCAATGCACATGGTTATGAAAAGCGAGAAGGATCTAGAAGCACGCTATCAACTTAAAAAAAATCCAAACGACAAACCAACAGCCCAGACTGATAGGTGCAGGGAACAGTTTTCTTCAGTGGCAATGATAATAAAATCCGAAGGTGAACGTTAATTCAATTATCCCATCAGATACATTGGACAGATACATTGGACAGAAACATTTGAGGCTAGGACATCAACAACATTAGTTGCAATTAAGGAAGAAATGGAAGCTTCTTTGAGCAGAGCAATCTCAATATTACTTTGCGGATTACCATATATGATGAAGATGCAGGTAATTTACGAGAATAAAAATCAATAGCTAAGCAGAATCACTAGGAAATCTGGAAGACCTAAAATTGCTATTAAGGAACTAGAGCAACAACAAAAAAGGAGAATTAAATCTTGCTTGCTATTTTGAAAAGTTTGTAATTTTGGTTTGAAAAGATTAAGGCGGCCACAAAATCCCAACACTTACTAGAGATTCCACAATGATCACTTAAGATATTTGTGTTCTATTGACAACATTGTTCCACTAAATGATTTCTTTTTCTTGATGCCGGTAGGGTAAAAACTACTTGTGGATATGTCTGATGTGCTGATTCCAAAAATACTAACATACGATAGTTGTTTTCTATTGACAGCATTGACCCACTAAATGATTTCTTTTTCTTGATGCAATCACAAAATGACAGTGATTTTGAATCACATTTAGTAAGTCCTCAACGTTTCAATCAACAAGCAATGAATGATCTCACTAGATACTTGAACCTCTCAAAGAAGTATTTCCAGTTACTTGCATCCAGATTTAATGAAATTAATCTATGTTATCCAGGTAGTAATATTACAAATTATCGAAAAAGGAATCAGGATTTGCTGCCCCTTTTCTGTAAGAAAATTAACCAGGTATTGTGTAACGATTGTGACAGCATTTTTAAAAAAATCGGTTTGTCAGAATAGATGCGAACCGAATGGCGGCATTTTATTGACAGTTTAAGTGGTAGTTTGAAACATGTTCTTTTACACAACGGTAATTTGCCATTCTACCAGTATGAAGCAATACCAGTCCTAAAAGAAATGTTATATGAAGAACACCAGTTGATGATTATCGATCTAAAAACTTTCTCGTTGAGCAGTGAAGTGGATATTCAAAATATATCTGTATATCTTTGGGATAGGAAAGCCAAGCATTATCAATAGGTTAACAGAAATGGGCCCTTAAGAAATGTCATAATTCAAGGAAAACAAAACGTAATCAACGAACCATTGCATTGGTTAGCAGAGGGAACAAAATCACATTTCCACCCTTGCATGTCAAGTGAAGTAACTTGTGAAAGCTTTCCGACCGAGATGCTCTTTGTTATGGCTACCTGACACGTACATTTCCTGGGATTAGCAATGAAAAACTAAAAGCTAGAATATATGTTGGGGCTCAGATATTAAAGATCCAAATTTTACTGTTTCAATGATGGGGGTTTATTTGTTCAAACATTTTCTTAAAAGTCATAAGGAAGAAGATTAAATAGAATCATCAATATGATTGGTGGTAATATGAGCATAAAAGCACACTATGTACTTCCATAACTACTTAGATTAGTTTCCAGAAATCCTATATAATTTTACTGAAGAACAGAAGGTATTAGGGTATAAAAACTATAGAAAATCGATGTCAAGGAAGATGAAATACGCACATCACAGCTGAAGACAGTTGGAGTTTTCTGGACCAAATAGTAGCAGTGATAATGTGAAATATACATAAGTTAAAAAATTTAATAATTTTATTCCAAAATAGGCCAATCTAACGGATCTCCAAAACTAGACCAAATCAGGCAGTTATTTTGGATTCTGCAAACAGTTAAAAATTCATAGGCACCAGAACGTATTGGATTGGGTAATAATTATATTTGTATTTTTGTATAATGAAAAATATATAAAGTTTTCAAATACATGATAGAAACCACGAAAGACATGAAATATGATATAGGCTCATTTTCAAGTTTTCAAAAATAAATTTATTCAAAGGACCTTGACTATTCAGTTGATATATCGAAAATCAGATTTTGCTCAGAAGTCCAAATCGGTGAAATAAATAAGAAGGTGCCGCTGGAACATTGTGAAGGGGTGACGTCATAAGATATGAAGGTTCCGTTGGGGTATATATCTATCTATGACAGTGACAGAAACGTCAATATTCTCGCGGTGTGGTGGCGCGGGTTGCGGCCTAACAACACGGCATGATCCTATTTTATTTCGTCACATCCCCGATCAAGACGCGCTTCGAATTCTGCATATATAAACTCTTATATTTCGAAAGAAATTGATTTAAAATTTTGAATATGGCTTTTTTTGAAGCATTCTAAATGAGCCTAAGCAGAAGCGATATTGCTAGAATCAAATGAAAATTCCAGAATAGTATGAGTGCCTCTTAGAGTCGCTATACAGAAATGGTCTGAAATACATTAAAATGATTATTAAAATAATTTACATAAGTTGAAGAATATTAGATTTAAAAACTGCCACATTTACATTTTCTTTAAAATAACAAAATTATAAATCTTTAAATAATTATTCAGACAAATCAAACACAATAAAAATATCTCTATGTTTATGAACTTCATAACATTTTAGATACCACGCCTCTGACGATTTTCGTCCTAAAAGTCAACTAACTCAACTGAATTAACGCGGCATCGTTTATTGATTAATATTTTGAATTATTATCCAAGAGTTCTCACAGCCAGACTCTTTCAAAAGTAATTAACGGAATGACCTTCGTTTACAGTAGTCGGCGATCCTGTTGTTTCTTTTGTATCTCTTCTGCCTGAAGCGATTTTTTGCCTTTATACGAGTATCGGTTTAGGTTGACCGCTGCCTCACTGACTCATGACAACCAAAAGAGATGTATTTGACTACGCCCAGTGGCCACATTGTTAAGAATAAATGATATTTATTTATTTAGTTTAAGATGATATTAATGTGAATGGCAGAAGACATGGTATTATTAAATAAATATAGTTTGGTATTTGCCTTTTACTTTTTATTTCAAATTCTATTCGTATCAAAAATTCTATGCACATTTGATATAGAATGTTGAATTTCAAATATTGGCATTGCTTTTAGACTTAAGTAAACTATGGAATCCAAATGGGTTCAGTTAGACTAAATGTAATATATTTAGTTAAGTTAAGCATTAAGCATTGACTTGAAAATAATACATTTCACACGTATACTCTTGCAGGCTGGGTAGTCCAGATATTACGGACTCTCACCATCTAATGCCAAAGAGACAATGCAATTAATTTAAATAAATGAGCAGTATAATTTCTAATTTAATAATTATTTTAGATAAGATGGCTTTGCGTGACAAATTGCCGAAAATAATCAAATTCATCGAACTAACATCGTACTATCAAATAAATATAGTTTCCTTTTTTTCCTTCTGAAATACCCAGATATTTGATTTCTTATTTCAAATTCTATTAGATTTGATAACATTTGATATAGAATAAGGTAAAGCCGGGTGAGATGGACATACGGGAGAGATGACCAATGTAGAAAAATATGTGGTTTATCCTTTGAATATAGACGATGGGCGTAGAGTAGCATAGCCGAATAGTTAAAAATCCCTTACAGGTTCAACAAGGAAAGTGAGAAAGCGGACTACGACTGGTTCGGCTGTTTTTTTTTTGCGCCGACATCCGGATTTATGCCTCAGAAAGGCAGAAGGGGCTTCCATGGCAAGAGATCAGGGGATATATCGAAGAGAAGTTAACAATTATTTCAAACTTTCGCAGGAGGTACACTCCTACAGAACATGAACTTTTCAATAAACCAGGCTGCATATAATATATCACTTACAACATTGGCCCGAATATTATGAACAATAGGACAGGTATGGTCACTGGAAAGGATTCCGAAAATGTTTCGATGGCCACTTTCTTAGAAACAGGTGGAACAATCTTTTATATCATATATTGCGCCGCAGCAGGAGCGTTTCTACCGCCAGCCTGTATTTTTATAGAACAATGCAAAAACATGCCGCATGGTTCTGTAACTTACATGTCCCAAAAATCAGCTTATCTCAATACTGCAATTTTTGCAACGTTTTCTTCCTCGTAGACCTGCCGGAAAAGTCCTATTGATATTGGATGGCCATGCATCTCATTCTAGCTCCGTGGAACTGCTCGAGATAACTCGGGTAATGATCTTGTGCTCTTGTACTTTAGTCCTTTCAGTCTCATTTTAACCATATGCTAGTCCCGGGAGAAAATTAACTTGGCCAACTGCTTTCAGAAAGTTTGGGGAAGGCAATAAGCCATGCACGGTTTCTAATATAGTTTCGGGGTTTAAAGTTACTTGTGTTTTCCCGTTTAACCGCGAATCGGTGCCCGACCATTTCGATGCAGTTTCTGATAGCTCCACATCTAATAATCAGGATATTCGTGAATTTCAGTCTTCCATTCCCCAGGCAATTGAAAATTTAAAAGACAAGTTAGGCTTTCAACCTAATTCACAGGAAGGTTCCAGTTTAACATGCAGTCAACATCAAGCTTCTTCCGATTCTCAAGGGTGAAAAAGTGGTCGGGTAGTAGAAAAGTGTAGTAAATTTCTCAGTTCTGGCAAAATGTCACCTCAGTGAAGTACTTTTAAAGAAGATATCACTACGGGGAAGCTCCTTGATCAAATATCACCTATCCCTATATTGCCAATAAAGTTTAGAAAGGTAACAAAAATCTTGGAGTATAACATACCATGAAAATATTCACCAGGTACAAAACAAAAATAAGAAAAAAATAATAAATTGTAATTAAAAAAAGAGTTCAAAAGAAGCTCTAAAGAGATCAAGAAAAAAAAGTTCTAGTTGAGATTCAGAAGAGGTGGATATGATCCTGGGAAGTGATGACGCAAATTGCCGCAATTAATTAAATTCGGGATAATCATCCAACTATAGCAACGATATAAAATAGCAGCTTTGACGAGGGCAGGGTGGTACCGGTTTTTAAGATAGCTTCTGCAATGATTTAGTCAGTAATCTTCAACCTATTCTAGACCGGCTTAAAGGCACAGCTGAGTGATATATAAAATGACTGAATAATAATATCCATAATAAAAATAATTTGGATGACAATGACTCCCTTACTAGCATAAATAAAACGCTATACAGACACGTGGTTGCGAAATGTCTACTTAATAGATCGTTACATCAATACTTTTATAGGTTGTAAAATACGTTAAATAATGTTAGTGCGTTTTACCGAACTAATTATGAACTTTCAATTTTGTGGCTTTTTAATATACAGTAATTACACTCATAAAACTTTTCTGGAGGTACCAGTATATCTCAATTTTCCTTCAACTTTAAAGGCAAGAACATTGCTAAGCAGACACTTACATCGTTCCTTTAAATGAGTTTAGTAGGTTGTTACTGTCAGGGATACTATTGCGTATTTTCTATTTTTGTTTTTTGCCAGATCAAGGTAAAATATGCATTATTACTTTGCCGTGATACTCATATTAGCATTCTAATTATTTAATCTATTCATAAGGCATATACGGGTAGGTAGGTATATAGTTTGTATGGGAAGAACTGTACTTATGGTATTAGTTGATCTGAATCTCCCTGATTATGAAGAAAATGTGTATATGGCCTTGAAACATGCCAATGCTCAGAATTTTCAAGCAAAAAGTGGGAAAAATTATTAGCAAAGGAAAAACTCGAAAAAAAAAAGTATAACTACTCATCTAAACAGAAATGTCATCTGGCTGTTGCTAGAAACGGATAATCGGATAATATTTATTTTGCACTGTACAGGGTGGCTCGAATTCGTGTCTATATATGGGGAACTCGCAAACCGTAAGAGATACAGTGTCGGTCAAATTAAGGCAAAATTGCGCATTAAAGTGCCTAACAATATGCCGTTTAGAAAGTTTTAATATTCCGAGTATTTACGGAGATATTCGGAAAAAACCGAAATTATGAAAAATCGTTTTATTTTTTTCCTGGGCCTATTTAAAAACGGATTTTAAATCTAATTGCACTTTTGCATTGCCACTTTTTTCGTTCTATCCAACGATGATATCCAGTTTGAAATCCGACGATTCAACTTCAAGGGATCATCAGCAACTTTCTTTTTTTAAACACGAACTTTAATTTTTTTTATCGTTTTTCGGATGGCATTGGCCTTACTAATATGAGTATGTGTTTTATTTTATTTTTTTTATTTTTATTTTTTTTTATTATTTTTCTTTATATATTTTGCTTTGGCGTGATTTTTAAATAATTTATGGTAAACACTTTTGAAATTTTCATATTCTATAAAAATATTTTATTTGTTTTTTGCATTAAGGTGAAAATTGGAGCCCGTATTAAAAATTAAAAATAGTAAAATTGTTTTTTACGAGAATATGGCCATGAACTATTACTCAAACAAGTTGCTTAGTGCATTTTATTTATAAGCGAAATTCCAATAGGTGTTTTTCCATCAGTATCACGTAGTATGATCATAAATTGTTGATGTTCTCTATTAAATAAAATTTTGAATTGGTTAAAAGTTGGGAATATTTTAACTTTGCAGTAAGCAACTTGATTGAGTAATAGTTCATGGCCATATTCTCGTAAGAAATAATTTTACTATTTTTTATTTTTAATACACTCCAATTTTCCACTTAATATAAAAAACAAAATAAAATATTTTTATAGAATATAAAAATTTCAAAAGTACCTACCTTATATTATTTAAAATTACGCCAAAGCAAAATATATAATTAAAAAAATAATAATTGAAATTAAAAAAAATAAAAAAATAAAAAAAAAATAAAACCACATAGTCATATTAATAACGCCAATACCATCTGAAAAACGATAAAAAAATTAAGGTTCGTATTTAAGAAAAGAAAGTTGATGATGATTTTTAAATAAGCCCAGGAAAAAAATAAAAGGAATTTTAAAAATTTCGGTTTTTTCCGGATATCTCCGGAAATACTCTGAATTTTAAAACATTCTAAACGGCATATTGCTAGGCAACTAAATGCGCAATTTTGCCTTAATTTGACCGACACTGTATCTCTTACGGTTTTCGAGTTTCCCATACATAGACACGAATTCGAGCCACCCTGTACAGTTCTGCGGCATAGCTGCGATGATACAGAATCCATCAAATTCAATACATTTTCTCCACAGTTATCGTGTACCAAAGCAAAATCTTTAAAAATCGCACAAGTGAAATAATAGCTCAAAAAGGTAAATTCGGATAGCCAAAAACAAATAATCGTTTGCTGTCTTCAAATGTTGCCTATAAACGTGCCAAAACCTAAATTTCTACTTGAAGCCATTTTCGAGAAGAATGAGCGTTTCATGTATCATACACGAGCGTGACGCATCATTATATGACGGCTCAGTTTCACTCACTACCCAGGAGAACGTGTCATGAACGCACCTAAAGCAGTCCTTACTTCAAAAATCGTATTTATTTTTTGATAAAATAAACATGCTTGAAACAATAGTAGGTAGATATATGTAGTAATATCTCAAATATATTCTGAATTCAACGCAGCAGTAAATTCCTCTATCGGCGCTTAAGGCAAACTTAATTTTTCACATTCTCTTTGTGATTAAAATAATTATCTAATCGCCAACAGAATTGTATATACAGTGTGTATTAGGTTTAATAAGTGTTCGCGCCAATTCGAACTTACGAACATAACAACATTTGAAAAGTATTATTTTCTCTATATTTAAGGTTGGCCATTTGAAGACTGTCGGTTTATTTGCTAAATTAGACCTTTTTATGTACATAACGTGAATTCGGGACTAACATTTCAGAAAAAAAAACCAACAAGATAAGATAGACCGAGCAGTCATTATTTGTAATAACTCATTCGGATGCCAATTGAATATTTCTCGGGCAGAACAAATTTCGTAAATATTTGTAACTGAACGCTGTACAATTATTCATAAACCTGTATTCAACGTTCAAATATTAGGATCGATACCTCTAGCGGTGGAGAGTATAAGATGAATTGCCTTCTGAATAAGTGATTTGTTAAAAATTAGTTTTGAACGATGTTTATTAAAATTTGTTTTCAAGGTAGATAAAGTAATGAAATAGTAATAAAGCATCCGAGAAAACGAGAAAGGACCAATGTTACAACCTTGCTTCGGGTACTACATAGGCGTAGTACATGCTTTTAATTCCAAAGAAACATTATTGCTCAGTAACCTGGCTGTAATAACCTTCATATTAAGGAAAGGTGTTGGCTTATCTTCTGGTAGGGTGTTCGTGAATAACGTCTCTGATTTAGTTTCTGTGAAAAGAGCTAGCAAAGGTGCTCTGTCTATAAATGAAGAAGTTATTAGTCATAACGTTTACAATACCCTTAAACATCAAAACCTAACAACCGGTGTTGCAAAAAGAGTTGAAATGTATTCAAAAATGACTGAGATCGGAGTGGTCCAATCAAATCACCATGAAAAAAAAAACATCAAGAAAAGAAATGGACATCGATGAGGATACAAAAACCGCTGTAACACGAATTGTACATTCATTTTACTTTGAGGAAGATGTAAAAATAATAGCTGAGGCATGAAAAGAGGAAAACATTTCGCCTATGAGCAAGACCAAACTGAGGAGAGTTCTAAAAATATTGGTAAAAAAAGACAAAAATTATTTGCTGGCGAAGACGATATTGAAGAGCAGTAAGACAATATCGATGAGACAATGGAAATATCTATTATATTTGGATGAAACTTGAGAGAACGGGTGATACACGGTTGGCAGAATATGACAATGAAAAAATATAACAATTTTGCGCCAATCATTCTTAGAAGGATGGTGTACTGACAGTCAAGCGTCTTCTGGTAAAGGAAGCCGGTTAATAATCGCACATAATATTGAGAGTAAAAATAGCTTTGTGGAAGTAGTAAACCAAAATTATTGGGGAATATTTTGAGCAGATGCTCAATCTTATTCTTCCTCATTTAGCTATTGGTATATAGACAACGCTTGCTACCGCTCTAGAAAACTTAAAGAACTTCTTCTTGAATAAGAAAACCGAAATTTTTCAAAGGCTTTCTTGAAAAGGAATACCAAGGCTGTATGATTAAAAAAGTAGTTACTTGAAAAGTTAATTTAAATAAGCCTCCTTGCACAAAATATGTGGTTCACGAAATAGCTCCAAAACAAAATATTAAATATGTTGAAAGTCTTTTTCAAGTGGCGTTAAAGCAAGTCGATTCGCAAATGTGAAGTAAATGTGTTGAGCATGCAATTAAGGAAGTGCAAAAATGTGGGAACTTGATTGGTAGGAGGCCACAGAGCCGCTTATTATTTTTCTGACACCGGTACAACCGACTACTCACAAGGCGAATAGGACTACTCAGAAGACGACTTTTCCTATCCTTTAACGCTAAACTGTGAGATAAAGAATAGCCGCAAAAGATGCTCTTTTTATCCTTCATAACCACTTTTTAAAATAATGTTTAGTGTTTGGGAAACATCCCAACCATTGTATTCACTTATCGTTTTTCACCGAATAGTTTTGTGATCACAAGCCATAATTGGTCCGAATAGATTCATTTGACTCCAGGTAAATAACAATTTGTGCATTTAAGGCGTCGTACTTCAGTTACTTCTTAGTCTGAACCTGATGGATTGTCGCATCCATTATATAAAAGAATGGCTGGAAATAAAGCTAGTTGTCACTCTCCGTTAAGGAAAACGTTTTTAATCGTTTTAAATTTAATATGAGTTTGTATTCGTCAATGTTATAAGCAACATATGTCAAATTAAGAAAGAGCATTTTTACCTTCTCAAATACGTTAATGGGATCGTCCATGGATGCTTCCGCTTTTGTATCCACCTCAACTTCTACAGAAACTAGATGTAGTTCCTCAAGTACCTTACAAGCATTTACCCGTACAACAATGGCCTGTGTCGCTGGTCTGTTTGGCGCCCTGAACATCTTCTTCGTCGTAGCTCTGTTCGAGGCCAAAATATTGAGTTGAAGGTTAAGAAGTGCAGTACAAGAATTCAAGCGCAAAGCATCTGCCTAGTCGCAGCTCTGGTTAACGCCACGATATTAGCTCTTTTGAAAATATCTCGTGTACTGTGTGTTCCCCTTTTCCAACTTGGATTAGGGACTTTTTTGAGCGTTTTTGACGCATTTTCTCAAAACGTAAAAGTTGTAGCGTCTCTCCCGTTGTGCCGATAGAAGAAGTTAAAATGGCTGTTGCAAAATTGTTGTAAGACAAATCTATTCCGGTACTCAAGACTAGAATCAAATTTCGAAGGCTTGTATCCCTGGAGAAGTTAAGTTGATAGAATTGCAGTAGAAGCAAAGTAACAAGGTATTTCGTGTGAACGGAAAAGCAGCCAGTTGAAATAGAAGAAAGTTTGATTAAATTCAGTAAAGAAAGGAGTTCGTGTAAAACTCAAATAACCAAGAATTTTTGTTAAATATTTACTAATAGTAGTAGCGTTATGTGTGAAAGGATGAATGCTTGAAAATAGTTAGAAATCATTTTATTTATTGATCATATCTAAGGGATATTAAATCCTGCTTTATTAAAGTACCTAATACCTAAAAGTATAATGTTTCAATTCACACCCTATAAATAAAATCCCACCAACCTATTTTAACCTATTTTAATACAGTCCGTTAATTAATGTGGGCAATTAAAAAGTTAATTATCACCCCGTCCTTTGTGATTAAAAACGATTTAAATTTAATTGTTTATACCGACCATTTAGTATTTTCCAATGTAAATAACTTTCTTATAGACACGCCACTGGCATATCGATATTCTTCAAAAATAAGAAAATCAATTATATTTAAACTGGTTTGCGTACTTAAGATCAAACATAGATTTCTGTAATGTTGAAACAACTTTATGTTCTCAAAAGTCTACAGTTAAGAGCCTTCTTAGTGGAAAACCAATTCCCCATTCAGCTTAAGAACAAAGTTATTATGTGCCTTTTAGCTATAAAGGGGCTTAATCTAATACCTACCCTACCATACAAACGCACCATAACACCACTTGCGACCCTACGCATTAATAACCAAAAACAAAACTTAATTTAGTTCAATAGCCGTAAGCCCTGTTATTAACCCCTATATCCGCTTTTTATCTATGTAAATTATGCACATTATAACTACATATTTTTTTATATGCCAGGAATTATGTTCACTTTGATATACAAATAAGCAGTAAATATTAAACGAGCTACGTGCGATTTTTGTGAAGCGTGTATGTAATAAACGATAAAAAGTAAAAGTAGTTACCAAAATATCGAGGTATTTTTAACACTACACTATAAGCTGGTAAAATCATAGAAATTACATTAGCAAATAAAATAAACTTTCAACCAAAGGTGGTCAAAAACATTTTATGATCGCAAATTATTTTGTTTTTCGCATTTTTACAACTAATCATTACGATATAATATGTAATGATTGGTACTAAAAATGTGAAACACGAAATAATTTGCTACCGTAAAAATGTGTTTTGTCCACCTTGGGTTGAAAGTTTACTTTATTTGCTAAAGTAATTTCTATCTGCAACGTGCAAGTTAAAATATAAAGACGGAAATAATGTTGATCGAAGTTACATCGTCAAAAATGTAAGTTGGGAACGTTACCAACGGCATAGTTACTTGCCATTTAGACTATTTCTAGAGCAATTGTTCCTATGACAGTGATTGGTGGTCAACAACTCATGAATATATCGGTCCTAAGCCTCGATATTTTAATTTCCCGGAACTTTACAAGAAAAACATTCCAACTACGATTTCCACTGTAATTATGTCCTAAATTTATCAAGATATCTATAATATACAAGGGTTTCAAAAGTATGCTTACAAACTTAGGGAGGTGATTACTGACATTATTTTAGGATAGAAAGTTTCCATAAACTCTGGTACTTAGTCGTTTTGTTACGGAGTTACAGGGTGTTGAATTTTAATAATTAAAAAAAAAATAAGTAACTCCTAAATGCATAAATATTTATGAAATTTGGGAAATAAAATAAGCATTTAAGGGCACTTATTTTCGAAATATTGCCCAAATTTAACCATTTGCGTCGGTAAGAGATTTTGTTCTATTTTTTTGTATGGAAACTCTGGTACGTCACTGACAATTAAAAAAATTTGGCTTCTCGTTCTTTATTTTATTTAGGACAAAAAGGTATTTGGGGTTTTTTTGATACGAAGAACGGTTTAAGCAAAATTTTAGTTTTTGAGTCGAACAGAAATTAAGTAAACTGCTTTATTTTTTTTTTATCCCCAAATCAAAATCAAGATATGAAAACAATAATTGAGGGAACAATAGATTTGAATTGTCAGCATCTAACTTAAAAATTTTTTTATCACTGTTTTTTATTTAAGGTGTTACTATTATTTCTCATAAATATTTTGATTTTTTTTTTATTTCAGATAATCTTTTGATTTTGTGACCCAAATAATGTATTGTAGGTATGTATTTTCAAACAATTTTTCGTATCAAAAGAAACAATACTTTATTGTTCTAAATGAACTAAATATTTATAAAAATAATTAATACAATATGTTAGTGCCTTGGCATGATTTTTATTTGAAAATAAATCGTTTTTCCGGATATCTTAGAAAGCCTTTGGCTGACTTTATTTTGAACTTGGCAAGGCTAATTTGTAGTCATGAAGAGTTAGTTTAGTGTCACTATTCGTAAATAATTACTTTCAGTGGCGTCCTTTAAGGTAGTTTAAAAAATACCCTTGATTAAAAAAATGTAAGCCACTTTTTTAATTTTATTATTTTTTTTTTCGAACTGAGCAGCAGACAATACAAATTTAATGTCCTCTCAATTATTGTTTTTACATCTTGATTTGATTTCGGGACAAAAATATTAGAGTAGTTTAAAACTCCAAATACATTTTTTGTTCTAAATAAAATAAGGAACCAGAAAAAAAAATGTTAATGCGGACCAAAGTTTCCATACAAAATATATAACAAAATTACGTACCCACGCCACTGGTTAAATTTGAGCTAGTGTTATATTTTGAAAATAAGTGCCCCAAATGCTTATTTTATTTGCCGAATATAATAAAAAAAAAATATTGGCGCATTTAGTATTATTTAAAAAAACAACTAAAATTATTGAAATTCAACACCTTGTATATTCGTAACGAAACGACTGAGGACCATTGCTTATCAGAACCTCCTACCCTAACATAACATATGGAATCACGTCCCGAAGTTTGTAACCATACTTTTGAAACACCCTGTATATATATTCTCTAAATAGCGTAAATTTTGAATAAGCTCCTCACAATAGTCACGACGCTGAATTTATGCAGGTTCCAAAGTTATTAGGTTGAATTTAAAAAACATATTTTAACCTAAATGTCTTATTTGTTTTAGTATATCACTTTCTGCTGTAAACATGAGGGTTGCAATCTATCCAAGAACATATGGAAGAATTTTTCACATGAATTCATACATAAACTCGTAATATGAGTAATTCGTCTTTGTTGTGTCCAATTGCATATACTTTTATTAGAAGGATATACTGGTAGTGTAATACATTAAATTTATAATTACATTCTTATTAATCGGGGCATTGCCAAGAAAGGCAGATGTACCGGAAAGTATTTTTTAGGTATGTATATGTTAGTTCGTTAGAAGTTGATGTATTTAATGTCATGTAAGATTATAACCTGTGAGAATAATACACTACTTAGTTCCATAAAAATTGACGTATCTAGTTTTGGCTGCAATTCTGAAGATTTGTCATATCAGAATGAATGACCCGATTTGCGTCTTTTTCTGGCTTGTAGCGTATTTCTTTCTTTATCAAAACCAGTATCGTTGGTAGTTTTATCAAATTTTCCAAAAAAACGAAAGTGAAGAAAAATGAGGGTATGTTTTTTTACTGTCGAAAGAACGCTGGTTTTAAAAAACCACTCCCATTCTCTTCATAAGATAACTTTTTACAATTATTTCAAATTTTTGTACATTGTTTCATCGGAAGTGTTTTTTGCAATATTGCGTTTTTACTAAATCTTTACATTTTTGCCTTCTTTCACAGACGATTTGACACGCATCCTTGGATCATTGTATGCTTTAAAATACAATTTTCATTTTGTCTTGACAAGTTAAATAATGCCCCAAATTACCCCAGAGCAAACAGCAAGATTAGTGGCTTTACTGGACAACGGAAGAAGTGAGAGTAATAGAAGCTACAGGTCGAAGAGAATTTCATAGGTACGAACAAGCGGGAAGAAGGAGGTTTCGGTCACACAAGAAAAACATCCCGCATGAATGGTTGCCTTATCAGACTACAAATTTTACGAAATCGTGGTAGTACAATTGTAAAAACTAAACGAGACCTTCACCAAATTCGCAATGTTGTGGATAGTAAACAAACGATCTGTAGATGACTTAATAAGGTAAATTTCAAAGCTAGGAGGCCTTCAAAACGACGTCAGTTTGTGCAAACCTATGGTATCTGGAATAACCAAGTGTGGGCGAATGTGTTATTCTCATATTGTCTAAATATGGTAGATGAACGGTAAAGAGTATAGAAAAGAACCTGCTTGATATTTAGCCAAATTTGATCAAGAAGCGCTATAGCTTTAATGGTACATCCGATATGGTTCTATAAACAATATGTTAAAGTCACAGGTAATATCTTTTGTCCACTTTTTCAGCAATAATTTAATCTATATGCAAGATAATGCTAGACATCATGCAGCTGCATGATATGATATGAACCCAATTGAACATCTATGGGATGAATCAGGAAAAATTGTTTCATCTCGCGAAATACGTAGATATATTCTATATTATTGTGGAGGATTCTTGTTTATCTTATAAATGTTTGCCTTTTTCTCAACCTCACTCTATTATTCATTGGAAAATAGAGCCGCTACGGCTCTGGCTCAGGGGTGTAAACAGCACAAGTGCAAATTTAGTGACCCCAACGAGGCTGAGAAACATGAAAGAAAAGTATTTTAGTAAAGGAACCATTATCTAAAAAACGTAAAGATAAAGAAAGTGCTTTAATTTTATTAAACAAAGATGAATGTGTTGCTACAGCTTCTGTTAATTTTTTGCTAAAAACTGAAGTTGATAAAGGACACATAAAAATTAGCTAAATCTTTAAACAAAAAACATCGAATTCTTCTTAAACACATAAATTGCAGTTATATAACACCTCAAAAACGAATCAATTATTTATCTAATAACATTTCAATATCACACTAACCTAAATTACCAGTAACCAGTAATTAAAGGATATGACATTATTATTGTCATCTCGTCAAAGTCAATTCAAAACTTGACAAACTGCACGAGCTTTTTCCTGTTATTTGCATTTACTAACCATTTTCATTTTTAGATTTGTTCGTTCTTGACAAGGGGGGCAGATTTGTTTCTCGAAACATCGACCGTTTTCAGGATTCTTTTAAGTTTTTCAACTTCGTTAGGGTCACTAAGCTACCACTTGTGCTGTTTACACCCTGCAGCCAGAGCCGAAGCGGCTCTATTTTCGAATGAATAGTAGATTGAAGGGGAGAAAAAGGCAAAAATATTCAAGATAAACTCGCGAAAGACCTCCTGCAAACTCTTGAGGATAGAGCTAATGCTCTCGTAAAAGACTGGAACAACTTTCCCCAAAAGAAACTTGGAAGCCTAATTTTAATTATGTCTCGAGCAGCTCGAGGCGACAGCAAATTTATGCAGTATTTTTCTGATTTTTTTTTATTCTTATTTTTTGCCTGTTAAGTAAGATAATAAAATATTTTTCTTAATGTAATTTGAATGAATAATCTTTTCCAATCAGATGTACTTGTTTTAACTAGCTTAATTTAACATCTATCTATTCCATAGCCTATAAGGGCGCAAAGTTTTAGTAAAAACGATTATCTCAAAAAGTATACAGATAAAAGAATGAAAATAAATTTAAAATAATTATAAGGAAGTTTTTTCTGTGAATGATTATTGTAAAACTGTTCACTTTACACAAAAAACCGCTTTAAATTATTGAACGAAAAAACATTCCTTCAATTTCCGTTACCTTAATTTTTTGGAAAATCTGAAAAATTATCGACGACGATAAAATAAGTTTCAAGCTAAAAGAAAATTCGCAAATGAATTCATTCCTTCCGAAATGACAAAACTTCAAAACTAGCAGACTCAATTTCTAGGGAATGTATATGATATTATTAAATTTATTTAGATGCTCAAATGGAGAGATGACGAGAATGCGAAAAAGAAAAATTCCAAAGTGCTGGAAACACAAGAAATTGGGATAGATAAAAATTGAAAGAGAAAGCTTTGAGAAACAAGAAACTTGAATAGGAACCTATTACTAATTTTGAAAACATATATTTCAACAACTTAAAACTTGAGACAAACGATATTAAACTGACCATGAAAAAAAAACAAAAAAAACACATTTTTAGCATCATATTTAAATTGCTATAGTTTGAAAATGAATTGGCGAAGTTTGATGGGCTTTTCAGATCCTGAAAGGTCGATTGAAGTAAAAGAAAAATATTTGGATATTATGCAGGGCTTTTTGATGTTCGGCACACACATAAAATGAAAATCCTATACCACTCAACGAGCGGTGCGTGTGCGAAAAAAACGGTGGAGACGTTGGACTTGAAGTGCTGCAGGTTGTAATTTTCGGGAAAGAAGTTACTCGGAAGTTCATTCCAGAGCAAGACAATCGTCCAGACAAAGGACTCTTGCGACAGCGACGCGACGTCCTAGGTGTTCGCAACTGAATCGTATGTTGATTAGCAGCTTGTGTCTGATAGGTGTTTCTATTTGGCACAACTCTGCGCGGAATCATAAGTGCTCGTTCGAACACCTTCCGCAGTAGTATCGATAGTAAAGAGATAGGTCCGTCACTTTTCTTCGATGTTCAAGGCTATCAAATTCTTTTGTCAACTCTGGGTCATCCACAAGACGGACTGCTCTCCTCTGTATATTGAGCAAGTGTTTGGATACCTAGCTCCATACATGAGAACGGTATTCCAGAGATGGTCATATCTGGGTCTTATAGAGCAGTAAGAGCTGATGAGGTGTAAACAACTTTTTTGCTCTATAGAGTGCTCCTAGCTTTTGCGCTGCTCCCTTGGCGATTTTGATGGCGTGATTACGCCAAGACATGTTGTTTTCTGCATTGATGCCCAGCAAGCTTATCGACAAGGCCAGTTTGCCCTGTCATTGATAAGACAGGTCCTGCGGTGTTCGCTTTTTTTAAGAAGACAGCTGCTTGAATCTTTCCTGCGTTAAACTGGACATTGTTTTCTTCGCCCCTTTCTACGATAGAGTTCATATCCTCATTATCCTTATGCAGAGCTGAGAACAAAGTAATCTGAAAATTGAAAAAGTTTAAGCTGTTGCGTTTTTGTCAATACTTGTTCACTGAACTACATAATAGGCGCTATTCGAAGTCCAAGTCAGTATCTCGAAGTTTTCTAAGAAAACGGCCTTTTTATGTACAAAATTACGAAATTTTACTCTAGTTTCATTAATAGTAATATTTCTATCGATAATGAAACAAGTTTTTATTCAGCATTATGCTTAACGTCTGCATTTTCAATTTATGCTTATAGATTTTTGCGGCATTGGCGACTTTAGTCTTTTAATATACAGTAACATGTCGCTGCCAGGCAAGCGCTCTATCGTTTTGTTGCTGGTTGCCGATGGTTTAGAGTATGAAAATAAAACATGAAGGCTAGTCCACGTAGGGGCGAGAATTGTTCCAGAAATTTTGAGAGAGAATAACATAGAGCTCGCAATATGAATGTTTTAGAGCATGTATGGAGTAGAATAAAATTAAAGTTGAATCAGAGGAAGTGTGAATATACTAATCTGGATGCGAACGCAATTAGAGCAGAATGAGAGCCTGCTCGTTCGCTAGCCCTTTGTTGAGGATTTTGTGAGTTTTTTATTTTTGGAAAAAAGTCAAAAACTCCAATAATAAAACTAGCAATCACGTCTCGGGATATTGGCTTGGACTTCAAATCGCGCTTATTATGTAATACAATAAACTGACGCAAGCGCAACAGCTTAAACTTTTTTGATTTTTGGATTATTTTCGTCTCAGTTCTGTATAAGATCCAAATATCTTTGCCACCTTGACGTTAAATCTCAATGAAATGATCTTTAAAAATCTGAAAAGCTCAAAAAAAATCTGCCAATTGGTTTTCAAACTATATCGGTTGAAATTGAAGTTAAAATCTGACGGTAAACTGCATTCCGATAATACACCATTCAAAGATGAAGAAGGCAATTTAGCAACAATGTCCTCCCTTCCAATCCAGGATATATCCTCAATGACTGAGAAAGAAAAATTCGAAGTTGCTCCTCTTCTGCGAAGGAATTTCACCAGCAAAGTCAATTCCTTTATTGCTAAAAAATCTGACCTATAAAATGCCAGAAATGATCTCTCGTTGATGTTACTTCTTATTTATGGAACCTTAACAAAGACAAAACCATACAAGCTAATATTGGCATTCTCATCTAATTCGAGAAATGATTCAAGGGAATCAGTTAGATGCCCCAGAAAGAGAAATTTGTACCTATCACTGCTACATTTTCATTTTCCGTGAAAAATACTTTCTTCTTCACTTGTCTTGTGGAAACGTCAACCTTTCTTTTCTTTTGTCGTGGCTCTTCTTCTAATGCTTACTTTTCGACTAGTTCTGGAGTCTCCGTATCGTTCCTTGGCCATGATTCTCTTTTCATTGCTCTTTTTGTTTCCTGAAACATCATATTGGGAAGTGATCTTATTTCATCTATAAGTTCACATGCACTACGTTTTGGAGGTACTTGGTGGATCCAGCTATTTTTCTATTCAAATGTAATCGTTTCTTGCTAAACTTGTCTTTCGGAATTTTTTATCGAAGTGAAACATGTACATTTAGAGAAAGTAAAAATGTAGCTAGCAGATCCTTGGCATCACTTTTAAGGGATACGGGTGGAGATATTTCAATGTTAAAATGCCTTGAAAATTTGCAACAATCGATGGTGGTGGAAGGATATTTTGAGTTACGTTGTTTAAATATTAAAATCATGTAACAGTACCACCACAGGTAAATCTTTAAGAATACCTACGTCTATGCAAAAAATATAAAATACCATTCTATCAATTATAAAACGCTGTACGTACATAATTCGTGTACTTTTTTCATTAAGAGATAATAATGTTAGCAGTTCGTGACTACAAGCTAGTGTCAGAATCTTGCTTCAATCAAGTTATTATTTTAATACTATAATTATCCTAAGAAGAGGAACATTAACTGGATAACCACAGGGAATAAGCGATGTTTAATTAAAAAAATAAGTGTATTTACATTTATGTATTCAAAGTGCAACTCAAATATGCGTACTACAGTTAAATCGCACAAATAAAAAGGTGGCATTTGCATATTCTGCACGACACGCAAGGCATAAGAAAGTTTCAACAAAATACACATGCGAAAGTGAGGAAATGGCATGACAAGACTGCCTGTCATAAAGCCCATTTATCTATTGCAGAAAATGCTTAAAACGTTCTTAGGTAACTACTGTCGTGCTCAAAAGGCGTGGTTATCTAGGATGT
>MU186826.1:123509-141966 GCA_016904865.1 Pissodes strobi
CTTAGGTAACTACTGTCGTGCTCAAAAGGCGTGGTTATCTAGGATGTTAAAATAGACAAGATTTTTCTCGTAGGGTATCCCATTAGTCCGAATTGATTGGCCACCGTTCTTTCAAATGTGATATAGAGTAAAATGAGGGCTTACATTATGTGTTCTAGATTGTATAAAATATACATTTTGTGGAATCCTCTTTGGCATAACTGCCTTATAGAAAATATGTATCTACAGTTGATTAAAGTCACTCATCTATAATTGTGGTTGTAACCGTTGTAAATGTACCACTCACCAACAGTTTCTCCTTCTCAGTAACGATTTTAAAATAAGTCTATTTAAAACGCTTTCAACTAAGAAGCTCAAAGCGATGGGTCTACGCCGAACCACAAGTTTTATTCATTATAAAGACGAATGTTTATCAAAATATAAGAGACACATTTGGCAGCATGCTTCTAAGCTATAACGAAACCAAGATTAAACTGGCCCCAGCACTGCATAGATCCAGTTAAAAATAATTGTTCCAGAAGATGTAAGCAAAGTATAGCGCAACATCATCAGTAGAAAGGGATTATCTTATCACTGTGACAGCAGCTGTAAATACAATTTGGAATTGTATTGCCGTCGCTGCTTGTAAAAGCTCAGTTAAGTATAGGTTGTGGGTTGGTGGTTCTTCAAGGAGTATCAAAGCTGCCTATATTAGGATGATCAAATGACCAAAACTTTTTTAGATCATTTTCTTAACTCGGTTAAGTGTTCTAAGCAAGTCAGAGTGCTGAGTGCTTTTGATATTGAACAAACATGAAACACACTTTTCCATTGAGGCTCGTGAGACTGACTTAGCTGCTGGTATCATCATAACATAATAGTAACATTTCCTTAAAGCACACCCAATAAGCTCCAGCCTCTCCAGCTTCTTTATGTTTATTTTCTTCTAAAGACCCTTTAAAATCAGGATTAATTTAAGGCTCTACAAGCACCTTATGCTGTGGAAGTAGTTCTTGGTGTAGTTATGCCAAGGGCAAATATAACAAACGACACATTTTTAGTTTTCGTAAATCAGGGACTTGTCTATTTGAACCCCATATGCATATTGATGATTGCTTGAGCAATTAAGGAACGGGACGTGATGTCAGACGATAGTCTTCAAAATGTAAAATAATGAGATTAGATCCAACAGCCGAAGAAAGCAGGTACTTCAATTCCAGGTTCTGCTGACGTTCAATTGAATTTAAATGAAACAATTCCAAGAACTATTAGCTGTCAAGCCATCTTACTTATTCCGATAATCAGTCCAAAAATTAAGGTTTGGGTACCGATATAAGTTGTTATTTTTGAACAGATACAGATATATTCCAAGGCAGAGCAGTCAAAGGACGGAACCTGGTAAAGATGATGATAGTCACTGATATGCCAGAAGTGGAAGCTGTAAACAAACAAATGGAAACGAGCAGCTGCAACAAAACCAGCAGCTAAAACGAAAAATTTATCGGAAACTATGTAAGGCAGTAAAAGGAGTGTATCGATCAGATACATATAAAACTGTTGAAAGGAAATACATCTCGAAATAAATAGATGGCAAAGGAATCATCAGCTTAATCATCAGTGATGAAGAAGATTGCCTGGTAATGAAGTAAAAGAGGTGGATCGCAGTGAGGAAAAATGGAGCATATGCATCAGTTAGGGGAAGGAACTATTTCTGTACTATTTTTTTGTATGTTCTCATCTTAATTTACTTTGAAAATAATTGCTTTCTTTCGTTAAATTTTTTTGTTGTATATGGTTCAACGTATGTTATGGTTTAGGTTAGTACCTATAGACGATATAGTTGTCCAGTAGAACACGATGCATTGTACCATGAGCCCCCATGTAAGATATTAGGTTTTTTCTTCTTCTGGTAAATTAAATTCGTAACTTGCTGCAAAGACAAACGTGTTAAAGAGACATTGAAATAATAATTGAGCCTAAAATAACTGCAATTGTACAGTCCATAGTTATACTGATAAATTGAAAATGTGGCCAAAACTATTTCCTCCTAGATAATGAATGATTCAGCTAAATTTGTAAGATTCTATAAATTAACATTCAAACGTTCTAAATTTATATTGTTTTACATGGTATAAGTAGTAGATATATGATGGTCTGCACACATCTATACGTATATTTGAATTATCACCACCAATAGTATTGCATATATTTCCTATTTCTCCTCTAAGAATGTTTCTTATGTTACGTTATATTTTGCTCGGGATATCTAAAATCCAATGTAAATTAATAGCATGTTGGTGCCGTTAATTATTTTATGGTTCCAGATATAGGAACCAGTGTTATATAAGTGATTTCTATTTATCTATTTTTAGTTTGAATTAATTTAAAGATATACATTTTGATTATATGCAGGCATTAAGGGATTTGACCAATTAGAAGATGGTATTTAAAGGATTTCCTTATAATATGAGAATGCATGGTCATAGACGAACGAAACAAAGCCAGTTAGCCTGGACTGAAACGATTGAAAAAAGAAAGGCAGTCAATCCCAAGAATATTGTCAGTGGCGTTATTCCTTTAAAACATGCAAGCAGTCAAAACCTGAAGACGCCGTTGAGTCTCCGACATCAGAAGTGGGATCAGAACTGCTTCTAGAATATTCCGACAATGATGGACTTAATGTGAGTGCGATAGTTAAAGTAATTTGGAAATAATTCAACGGATAAAACAACAACTGCTGGAAGCTTTCAGAAGATCTCGATTGACGACAACTTCCAGTCAAGCTGCAGAGTAAGCTCTGCAAGGGAAGTTTGATAAAAGCTCGGAGCTATCCCCGTCATTTAAAAATATCGGCATGCTATCGCTCCGCCCTTTCTTACATTCTTTTTCGCCAAAAACTATTAGCAGCTCTTTTAAAAGCACTGAAATCTGCCCTTTGAATCGATTGATTTTTACTGATCCTGATTTTAAATCAAGTGACATTCTTGATTAGAGAGCGCTGAAAAAACTTCCGAAAAACAAGTTCAAACAAGAACATTGAAATAGAAAACAAATTGGATCTACCAAGTACTTCCAAAACACTTAGTGTATGTGAACTTATAGAGAAAATAAGGCCTCCTCCCAAAATGAGATTTCAAGAAACAAAAAGGGCAACGAAAAGATAATCAAAGTCAAAGACCTACACAGAGATCTCAGAACTAGCCAAAAAGAAAGCATTAGAAAAAGAGCCACGAGGAAAAAAAGAATGGTTGACGTTTCCGGGTGAAGAAGAAAGCATTTTCTACAGAAAGCGAGAAAGTAGCAGTGATTCCGAAATTGTTCTTTCTGGGACGGAGTCTCATGATTCTCTTGAATCCTTTCCAGAGTTAGATGAAAAAGGCAACATTAGCTTGCATGATTTTGTCTTTGTAAGGTTGCCTAAACAAAAAGTAACATTAAAGAGGGATAATTTCTGTTATTTTATCGGTCAGATTTTTGCAATAAAAGATTTGAATTTGCTGCCAAAATTCCTTCTATGGAGAGAAGTAAACTCAAATCTTTATAACCCAGCCATTGACGATAAATATTTGATTGAGAGAGATGATATTCTTGCGAAATTGCCTTCTTCATCTTTGAATGGTGCAGTTTTTCCCAGGCTGACAGCTGTTACACCTGGGTTAAACCAGCCACCTGATCACATTCGATCGCCAAAGGAAAGGGAAAAGCTTAAATGTGGTAGACTTTTCCTATCTTGTTTGACACCGGTTCGGATTGTTCTCCTTTAAAGAAAACATTGCAAATCATTTTCAGGGCTAACATTTGAATGATTTTACTTCTCTACAGAGAAAGGATCTTTTCCCGCAATTTTAAACTTTTGGCAGTAATTGAGATGCAATTAGTATTTTTTGGTAGTGCCTATGGTCACCGCCGATCATAGGCAAAAAATTAATGAAAGAAAATATCAATGTCCACTTTAATTCAAATGGTGTATTTTTTCGAGATATAAGGTTCAAATTTGTGAAAAGAAAACTTTTAATTTCGATTTCATTGATACTGATTGAGCCGATGTTATTAAACATAATTTAATAAAGCTTTTAAAAAGTATAAACTTTTTAATTTCGATTGCATTTGTACTGATTGAGTCGATGTTATTAAACATAATTTAATTTTAAAAAGCTTTTAAAAAGTATAAAATTCACTTTGTTATATCGAGTGTACACCGGTAATATGTTTAGCTTCAGCTGAACGCGAAATTGTTAGAGGCAAAAATAGCATCGAATATGTGTAGATTACCGTGAACTTAACAGTAACACTCTACCACAACAATATCCTTAGCGCGTAATTAACAATAAACGTAAATTGTTTAATTATTTTCTTGTCCGTATTATTGATTTTGACAAGTAAATGCTATGCTGATAGGAATTAAGCCAGATAAGATCAATACGCTGCCTTATGTTTTATGCTACTGATAGGAATTTAATTCTGAGCCAGATGAGATCAATACGCTGCCTTACGATTCGGGCTACTGGTTAAAACTTAATTCTGATTCAGATGAGATTCATGTGTATGCTTTGTTATACTGGTAGTAATTTAGGGCTGAGTCGTTGCTTACAAGGCCAATACCTATGTTGCCTATGCTTTGTAATACTGGTAGAAATTTCATTCTATGCCAGCTGAAATATATAGCAATAAGAAGACAATTCTGAGAGAATGCAATACTAGAATGAATTAAATTCCGAGACAGATGATACCTATATCTACTTTGCCAATATGTTGTCTATGCTTTGTAATTCTGGCAGAAATTTAATTCTATGTCAGATGGGGCTTACGGCTATTCTTTGCCCTACTGATAGGAATTTAATTGTGAGCCAGATGGTGTGTATTCATCTTCGCGTTAATTGATGCAGTATGTTTTTCTTCTCTAAGTGGAATAAAATTATAGGAAAATATCTGGAATTAAATACTTCTCAAGATGAATGAGCAGCAACAAGTAAAAAAACTTGTTTTTTTTTTCGTTTTTATATTGGATTTGTGGGTACTTGCTTGAGTACCCGAAGGCGTGCACTAATGCCACAATGGCCGTTAAAAATGTTATGACTACGCCTATTCTTCCAGACATAGAAACCAGAGTGTTATATAAATGGTTTCTATATATCGATTCACAGCTTAAGATAGACATTTTGGGTCTATCCATGCATTGTGGTATTGGACCAATTAAAAGCTAGTATTTAAAGGATTTCCTTCTAATATGGGAATGCGGACGAAGCAAAACCACTGAGCCTGGCAGAAAGGAAAAATCAAGGTACTTACTAAAAGTTTATTAAATCCGCCAGGGGCGTTATTCCCTTAAACAGTTCAAGCATTCAAATCCTAGAAACGTCTTTTGGTCTCCGACACAACAAGCATTTGCCTTTTTGTTCACACTCGGTTACAATTGCCATAGCAACATATTATAGAAAAGGTAGTTACCTATTCATATTTGGTTTGGGTCAGTTTAGTATTTTCCATTTCCCTCAATCTAAAATGCTCTTAAATTATTGTTTAATTACTTCTATGTTCCGTAATATTGGCAGAAATTCGCATTTCTCCTCTCTACTCTCTGCTTTCAGTCCAACAAAATGAGTGACTTTATATTTAAGTTGAATTGAATCAAACTTAACTTTAAAACCAACCGATTAATAAAAAGCCGGTGTGTTATTTATGTCCACTATAAAACCACTGGACAGATCTCAACAAGTCATTAATAACACTGAAATGGCGGCAAAATAAAAGAGGGCATATAAAGAATAATAAACGGTTATTAATTGTTTTTGAATTGCCGCCAAGAATAAATACGAATTTTTACGCCGAATTAGGCAAACCATTAATGAATTATAACAGATGTGGGTTTTACAGGGAAAATATAATCAACTGCGGTTATAATTCCTTACGAATTAGTTTGGCCAATAAATTTGTCGGCATATTTCCGGTTCTAAATTAATTTGTGCAATATTTTCACGGTGTAGCGCCTTGAAATATCTATATTGGTGGTCTTGTAGGTTCGAAGTATAATTTCAAATACCTTTTTTTTTCTATTCTTTTTGTCTCATGTCAGTAGCCAAAGCAATGAAGAAATAAGCTTCATTGTTGAAATTTTAATGCCGTATTGGGTTTTGAATTGATTCAAATAAAATCACGTAGCATCTGTGACTAATTGATATTGCTTAGAAAAAAGTCCTAGACGATTAACCTACTATAATTTAGGTTGTAGTTTGTTTCATCTAGGTTTTACATAAACATACCGCACATTTTCGCGTCATCCAGCAAAAACATAACGTATAAATTGGTTAGACCTTGTAAATATGTTCAATTAAATCATTCAATAAAGAAAATATACCGTCACAACTAAGCGCGTTTTTTCACGAGTTAAGAAGTGCTTAATTTCTTTAATTTGTTATTGTTGATGTAAAATTGTTAATTCTCTTTTTTTCTTTGTTGATAGGTATTGTCAAGCTTTCGCAATTTGTATCAACACAACAAAATTAGTGGGAAACCCATCAAAGACCAAGCGTTTGAGTGTAAAGGTAGGAAAATACCTTTAAACTGTTTTTTACTTTTGTTCTAAATCAAAAAACAGTTTTCATTTTTTAACGATTGTAAAAAATTTCCTTTTGCTGATTTTGCGACACTTTCAAAGAGCTTTGTTTTTTCCAATATTTAAGAAGTTTGGGTTAGTTCGGGTTGGAAGTATAATAGCAGCACAAAAACAATTTCCTATGTGCTTTGAAAACTAAGAGTTTTTTCTCTATGACATACTTTAGAGAAAAAATATTATTAAGTTTGTAATTTGCCAACGTTGGTTTGCATAGATATTTTATTAGGTTTTTAAAACGGGGGAATGTGACATAATTTATTATAATCGAATGTCCACATCCACAATTCGTGAACCAATCTGTGGCTCCATCAGCACCATAATCAACATTACCATATCCCTCAATAATTAGTGCGTTATAGCCAGGTTTATATACAATACTATAGTCTTGGCTTCGTTTCAGGTAACGGAAGATACGTTTGATTTTAACAACATTTTAACAACATCTGAAGATGTCAAATTCCCTAAACTTGTCGGAACCACTTGAAAGCGTAAGGGGTGTGAGTTATTAGGTAGATCATTCATGAAATAAATTAGGGGACCAACGGCTTGCCAAGTTCTTCAGAATTTTCTTGCATCTTCTTCCTTGGCTCTACAGTTCTTCTAATAATTGGCAATTGGCAATTGGTCACTTTATAACAGTCCAAAAGGTTTCTGATGTAAGTTTTTTAACTAACTTGTATGGATCCATCTTCACAAGCATTTCTAGCCCCCAACTAAATTGCTGGTTTAACAATTATGTTAAATGCTTTCTTCAGGTATGCAATGAAGAAATCTATCATGCTGTTACTGTTACACATTATGGGTTCATAATCAATGTATAATCACTAGAAATTAGTATTTTTTCGTTCTTTCTTTTTGATACAACCTGGATTAGCTTGACCCATCCATATTGCTTCTGATGTTATTCCAAACTATAATGGCAATAATATTCCCCTAGTAAGAAGTAGAAATGTTTCCACCCCCTTTGAAACAGATAGTAGACAGGGTTACATGGAATAGTGAACAAAACATAAAATCAAGCTTTGAAGGGACATAAGCACAAATTATTAAACAGGACATCAAAAACGGAGACACATAATTTACAGCAAGAAGTGGCAATTATCGAATCACTTAAAGAGATGTTCGAAAAATTTAGGTTTAAGTAGCAAACTTCTGGTCGTAGAGATTGAAGCAGATGAAAACATCTCAGGTATCCTAGGTATGCCATCAACGTCAAGGGAATCACCAGTTCTAAAAAATAAAAAAACGAGACAAAATTACGTTTGGTGCCATCATCATCTCCAGACATTGAGGTGAACGAAAGATGTGTAGATGTCGACGGTGATATATATCTAGACACAGAAACGCTTTCTGATCTGGAAATCGAAACCGATCAAATTAACAACAACAAACCTGCATGACAAATTTTAAATTAAAAATTACATTTTGTTAACTTGGAAACAGAATCTCAAGTGTAGTTAGCTAGAAGAGTAGAGAATTCATGAAATACTTAGTCAATTAGAATTTAAGCTATAAGCAGCTGGAAGTAGTCTCGTGCAAATTTGGTATAATCTTGCTGAATATGAATTCAAATAAAGTACATATCAGCTTAGAGGAGGGGGAAGAGTAATTGGTCTGCCTGGAAATATAAGATATGAATTGTGTTCAGAAGTATTCCAGGCGCTTTAAGTGTGTAAATTAGAGCTACCTTTACCTTTATGTGAAAGTGCAACAAGAAGCAAAGTAACAAATATGAAAAGAAGCTAAAATCTTTTACCCAAGTTCACAGTAATGTTTTGATTTTATTAACTGTAAGTATGGTCGAAGAAACACTCCAGAAAGTAATGAGATTTATGAGTGCCAGAGAGCTAGGGTTGAAGCTTCACAGAATGTATGATAACAATGTTGAGGACAAAACACATAACCTGTGCATGCAGTTCTTCAGCTACAAGAGACAACCTGAAAATGTCGTTCCGACACGTACTTTCAAATTGAAAATCTTCTAAAATGTAATTTCAGTTTTTCTAAAAAAAAAACATATAATCCCAGACAATCCATCAACGTCAAGGGAATCACCACCACCTAAATATAAAAAAAGAGACAAAAAATGCGCTTAGTGTCAACGATGTATAATGTATATCAAGTCTTCTCAAATAGACAAAAATAAAAATTTTGATTTAAAGCTCGTGTTTGGTAGTGTTTGTTACCAAACTGTGAATTAAGTGTAATTTGAAAATAAACAAAACTGATTTGATGTGATTTAAAATAGAAAGTAACAAAATGAGGCAAATTACATTAAAAGAAAGCCGTATTAAAAAATATATATAATTTTTTCCTCAGGAAATGATACAATAAAAACTGTCAAACCAGGTTTGTTTGCAAAAGTTATGAACGTCGTTTTCACTGGCGTCTTGAAATCATTGAGAATACTATAGTTGTTATAAAAAATTTACATCATATATTTATAATATTCCAGAAGCTCCAGACTTCTTCATTCTTTTCCATAGTGCTTCCCCAATAGGTTGCTTAAGTCTCTCCCCTTCTTCTTCAGATTTTTTGGTTTCTTTTCGGCAGGAATTCCTTTTAGCTGGATATTGATAGCTGCCTGGTTTTTCTTACAGACTCTTTTGAGGGCCCCTGCATCTAAACGATAAAACTCACCTCGAATGGTGATGGCGTTATTGTTGGCGCGTCAAGTGAACCTTTTGAACTGATTGCATTTAAAAAAACCATTATGACACAGTTTTCTATATGCTATTAGGTTCATCTTTATCAAGTTTGAACACTGTATCATATGTTTCTATATTCTTCTAGAGTTACATTTTCTTCTTTCTGTATTTACTTCATAAGGGTTGTTCAATGTGAAGAACAGGCAGCTCTCGATTTCATTAACAAAATTTTTAACATTACCTTTTGCGAAGGGAGTATGTGAGTACCCATCCAGTAACCGTTTTAAAGTTGTTAATATATAGTTTTGTGCTGTAATAGACGCTTTGATCGGGTATCTTGGGCAATTCCAAATTTTTCTGTCAATCAAAAGAAATTGTCAGTTTTTCAAAAAATGCTTCAGCTTTAAACATACGGATACCATACTGTTATTACCGTTAGTTCAGTAGATGCATCTTTTTAGTTCTTAATGTTTGCCTTAAATGCGAGGCATTTGGCGCAAACATCGGTTTAGGGGCTTCACAACGGATATTAAAACATGTATTTAAACTTGATCGAAAGTAGCTTGCATTTACATTTTCATTACAGGTTTTTTTTTGTTTGAACATATTTTAAATATTTTTCTGCTATTCTGATCACTGGCTAGATAGCTGCAACTAGTTATATTAGATTTGCAGCAATGAGACCCCAGTGGCTTAAACTTCTTAATATGACTCCTATTGTTTTCAAATATTTATTTTTCTTGTACCTCACTTCCCCTTTAAGTGGCCATTTGGGAAGTTTGAAAATGTCTGTTTAATACTTCGTTAACTCTGTCTACACCAAAACAGAAAATTTCGGTGAGTCATTAGAACTGGATTTAGAGGATTTTGAATCTTTAACGAGTTTTACGATAGCATTTATATAAAGAATTAGGATATTTATGGACTATAACTATTGAAAGAGCTATTAACAGGCTTTGCTACCAGACTCATTTTGACCCAAAAAGGGATTTGAGTGTTTTGATACCAGGCAACTTAATTGGACAGATTTTCATCAATATTGGCTGGTTGAACTTATACCGCTAGGCATAGGCATATCAGAAAGTATCGATAATTATTAATTATTACACCTTGTTGAACAGCTCTATGAATTGCAACTTCAGCCTAATCAATCATTTAAATTACGTTAGTAAAGAATGCGAGAATACCTATATTTAATTTGAAGGGACTAAGTAATTACAGTTCTAAGTAAGGAAACAAATCACCTGAAACAAATAGTGGCCATCCACACACTAAGCTAAAGGCTAAGTAATATTAAGTGTATTTAAACGGTATATTAATAAGCCTACAACCACTTTATATTATCCACTGTGCACCATGCTACCGGTGTTTGCGGATGATAAATAAACAGAAAAAACCAACTGTCAGAAAACGTCCAGTCCTTAATGAGATTCGGCCGTAAATAAGATTGCCGGCCTGCAGAGTAACAAATCTATATGCATGAAGGGCCTAAAGGTCCATTTTATGGAGTAGTCTGAAATAAATAGCTGTAGATTTTCGAATATATATGACCTGGCTTTTTGGAGCTTGCATTCATCTCGCATTGGAAATATTTTTAAATGATACAAGGATAATTATTGTTGTTTATGCTTTAGTTCACTAGTGAAGCTCTGCTGTGAAATAGAAGTTATTCGTTTTTAAGTGCAAGCTCTAGATTCAAATTATTTATATTTAATGCCACGGAAACAATGTACGAATTAATTAATGCTAAATAAAATCTCCACTCTCGAGATAAAAAAATGAAGGGATTAAGCTTTTTAGCTATCCAATACCAAAAAATAACCTCCGACTTACACGCTTATTTATTGACCTGATGATTGGGTAATATATTTCAATATTAAAATAATGTTTTATCAATTCAATTAAAGCTCTGTCTGAAGCCGTAAAGAAAAGATAACTAAAAAGTATGAGTATATTATGATTCAACTCCCTTAAATCCCCTCTGGTAAGGTATATATTCCCAATCGACATTCATAAGCATACATTCATATGGCATAAGCAAGTGCATTTACTTCAAACTAGATTTATTTTTAATGGACAGGAGACATAATATATTGCCAACTGTCCTTCAACTTCGAATAAATACTGGCTGTAATAGAATATATAATGTGAGATTTTGGCGATTAAAATGCTATCAATTAGTATCGAAGTATTTGTTGCAGAGGAGCCTCGAGACGAGCAAAACAATATATTATTAGGTATAATTTTAAAACATCTATGGTGATTAGAGATGATCAATGTTTTATTTCAAATGAAAACAATTTTTACATAAGCTTGCATGACATGCATGTTGGTTATACTAATTGTAGGCGTTCTACTAACATTTGTGTTACTGTCAGAAGAAGCTTTTTGGGATTCGTGAATCGGTCATAATTTGACTATTCTATTAGATTATCCCTTTTTTTTCACGCACAAAAGGAAAATCCTATACCACTCAACGAGCGGTGCGTATGCGGAGAAGATGGTAGACGTTGGACTTGAAGCGCTTTAGGCTGTAGTTTTCGGGAAAGACGTTACTCGGAAGTCTATTCCAGAGCGAGGCAGTCATCCAGATAAAGGAGTCCGTAACAGCGACCTAAGTATTCGCAACTGAATCGGATGTTGATGAGCAGCTTGTGTCTGACGGGTGTTTCTGTGTGGCACAACTCTGGGCAGAATCATAAGTGCCAGCTCGTTCGAACACCTTCCGTAGTAGTATCGATAGTAAAGAGATAGATCCGCCACTTTTCTTCGAGGTTCACGGTTGTCAAGGTCTCTTTAGCCAACTCTGGGTAATCCACAAGACGGACTGCTCTTCTCTGTATGGAGTCCAATATCTTGAGCAAGTGTTTGGGTGCCGAGCTCCACACATGGGAACAGTATTCCAGAGATGGTCTTATCTGCGCCTTATGGAGCAGTAAGAGCTGATGAGGTGTATACAACTTTTTTGCTCTATAGAGTGCTACTAGCTTTTGTGCTGCTGCCTTGACGACTTTGGGGACGTGATTACGCCAAGAGATGTTGCCTTCTACGTTGATGCTCAGCAAGCTTATGGATGAGGTCAAAGTCCGTGTTTGTCCTGTCATTGATAAATCAGGTCCTGCGGTGTTTGCTTTAACTGCGTTAAACTGGATATTGTTTTCCTCACCAGATTCCACGATGGCGTTCATATCCTCATTGATGGCAGCAATCCGATTTTGTTCCTCGCATTGGAACGAGCAGCGGTCATTGGAGTTCGCGACATGAATGAGGATATAAGAGTGCTGTAAATAGAATTGTTTGTCCTATCTAAGAGGAATAGAATTGTTTGGCCTATCTAAGAGGTCATTGATATAGAACAGGAACAGTGTGAGAGACAATATACACCCATATTCATCCATACCAACTCGGATGCTTCGATCCCTTAAGAAATTGGAAGCAGTGCTCGTGTTAGTCCGTATGCTGTCAACTTGCTTAACAATCCGTCATCCCGCACATCATATTAAATGCTTTGGATATGTCGGGAGGCAGTGCACGAGATTCGCAGTAACTCTCGATGGCTTTTGGTCCACAGGTTGATATGTGCATACGGAAGACATACTAGCGATCGCTTATGATGTCAGCCGATTCGAGATATTTCCAGCGTTTAAGTAAAGAACAGTTCATTTTAAGATGACCACTGGGAACCAATAGTAGCAACGCTTAAAATCTCTTCATTTCTGATTGCCGTTAGACGGGGTTTTTGCATGGAATGGCAATTTACATATTAAAAACTTATATCCCACATATCCTTCGAGCATTACAGTTAAAAACTGAAAAAAGAAATAGATATCATAATTAAAGCTTTTAATTAGTCAAAATAAATGAAACAAAATGTCACTTAATTTAAAAACTTCTCTTAACACATAGGGAAAACCCGCAGACTGACGTATTGCAAATAATTCAGAATAGTTGAAATTTTATTGTTACATGAAATAAACATGTATACGTAATTACAGTTAAGTATAAAAAGTGCATTTATCGAGACAGTACAAACGATAGGCATAAAAACCGTTTTCTAGAAATAAATACAGCTATTCAATGTCATTAATTATTATAAAAAGCCAAGGCTCGTGGTAATCGCGTTTAGTAAATTACTAATAACCTGATAGCAATGTGACAGCTTAAAAAAATATATTAAAACATCCGCTGACAAAGAAAGAAGAACAAAGTCTTTTCATTTATAACTGATGGAATTAGTTCATTAGTGGAATGAATGTTTTTGATTCATCACAAGCCACAGCTAATGTAACTGAGATCGAAGCTGCCTGGGGTCGAATCGAAACAGAACTGATGGTGGAAGGTTGACAAAACAACCAGAGAAAAGAGCATATGTATTCATTTACTTATTTTATTTCAAATTACATAAAGTTTTACAATCGTACAACCAGCATAAAAGGGAAAGATGTCAAATAAAACAGAAATATACACACATACTGTAGGGCTCCAAATTCACGAGCAGTTCCCTAACCTTTCTTTTGAATACTTACTCATTCGTAATCAAACGGATGTGATGTTCCAGTTTGTCGTATAGCTTAATTCTCATATAATAAGCCCTTTTTTTAGATAGAGTAATGGAATAATAAATGACATTTTAGCGAGTATTATTATACTACTAAATTGAACTAAATTGGTATCGTTTCATATATGTACAACCCATAAATAATCAGAATTCGTCTGAATTAAATACATCACGACAGGACTCCAGAGAAGACATTATTTTATAAATCACTCTAAGAATACGCTTCTGTATAATGAAAATCTTTTGGGCCTTAAAATTGGATTCCATGAAGATTATACCGCATCTAGCAGCTCCTTCAAAGTTTGGAAAATATAATGTTCTGCGCGCTGTCTCATATAAGTAACAATTCAAATACAGTAACATATTTTATTAACTTTGTCACATCATCGTGACATGACTACTTTAGAAATTCATCCAGATAATTTCCCAAAACTTAGTATTACTGTTTGCTCTGGTTTGGGCACTTTATTTATATCATCCGCAAACTGTGTGATGCCAAAAGTGGGTATGTTAATTTCATAATTTAGGTAATTTATATAAATTATAAATAAAACTGGACCGAGTATGCTTCCCTGTGGTATGCCTGTTCTGTTTTTCTAAATATCTGATTTATATCCAACACTATCCTTATGTATAATCCCTTTGCCTTCTATCACTTAGATACGATTGAAACACCTTGAAACATTGACCTCTGATCCCATACATTTCTATTTTTTAAGCATATTCCTATCTAAGGAATCAAATGCCTTTGATAAATCTAGGAATATTCCTACTTCCAACTGTCCCAAAAATGCATGTGTAAATTGGAAGATCGCAGTCTGAGTTAATCGATTTACCAGGTATCCATGTTGGTTATCCGAAAAAATATTACATTCATACAGGAGCTCAACAATCCTACACCCATAATCAGTTGGAACAATTTTGAGGAACTGGATATGAGACTTATAGGTCTGTAACTGTTAAGTGAGTTGATGTCTCCTTCGTTTTCATACAAAAGTCTAATTGTTGATAGTTGTAGGGATTCAGGGAAAATGCTTTCATTATGTTTCTGACAATAACACACACTAAAGGGAGATTCTATGGCACTCGATAAGGGGTGTGTGTGCGAAGATGTTGATTGCCACAATAACTGTAAGTTGTAATTTGGGGAAAAAAGATGCCCTGGGAGTGAGGATTACAGCGATGCAGTGCGCCAGATAAAGGAGGTGTTTCCTGTTGTGTGACAAACGGGTGCGTTATTGCCGTCTGCCGTGACGGTCTGACAGGCATCGCTGCGGGCGGCGAGGCGGGCCTAATCCTAGAAATACCTGCCGTAAAAATATCTGTAAAACAGGGAGATCTCGGCCACATGTCTGTGTTGTTCCAGACTATCCATGTTCCAAATCAACTCCGGATCGCCGAGGAGACGCACAGCTCTTTTCTGAATGGAATCCAGCAGCTTTAGGATATGCTTAGGTGCCGTACCGTGACTGCAAGAGCAGCTGCTGCGGTGTATACAGTTTTTTGTTGCGAAATAGCGCACCCAGCTTCTGCGAGACTTCTGTGTGATCATGCTGTTGACCAAGACCCAGTAGTCCGATTAACGAGGATGAATGAATGGTCGATCCTGCCATAATGATAACAGGGCCCGCCGTATTGGCTTTCGTGATAAAGGTGGCCGTTTGGGTTTTTGCTGCATTGAACTGGACCAAATTTCCGTTGCCCCAAGTTCGAACTCTCTCCAGATCTTGATTAATTGCTGTAATATGCTCCTCTCTGCCGTGATATGTCTCAGTCGCTGGTGAAGTTTTTTCCGATCTAAATTGGGAGACAAGGGTACTGTCATCTGCAAAACTGTAAACAGTATTATTGGTTTCGGTCAGCAGGTCATTAATATAGATGAGGAACAGAGTTTGTGAGAGTATTGCGCCCTGAGGCACGTCCGCGTTAATGATGAATGTGTCTGAGATGTGTCCATCAACTGCAACGTGCAGAGATCGTTTCTTAAGGAATCTGGCAAACCAGCTGCAGAGAGAGGCTGGCAGTCCGAAGGACGACAGTTTGATGAGCAATTCGTGACAAATTACATCTGTAATTGGCGGAACAGCCTGACGAATACCGCTCATAAATATTTCATCAACCAAACTTCTGTCACCCTAAGTTCGAACCCTCTCCAGATCTTGTTTAATTGCTGTAATGTGCTCCTGACTGCGGTCATATATCTCAGTCGCTGGTAAAGGTTTCTCAGATCTAAATTGGGAGACAGCGTAACTGTAAAGAGGATTATGGGTTTCGGTCAGCAGGTCATTTATATAGGTGAGAAACAGAGTTGGTGAAAGTATTGCGCCCTGAGGCACGCCCGCGTATGAATGTGTCTGAGATGTGTCCATCAACTGCAACGTACAGATATCGGTTCTTTGGGAATCTGGCAAGCCAGCTGCAGAGAGAGGTTGGCAGTCCAAACGACCACAGTTTGTTGAGTAATGCGTTACAAATTACATCTGTAATCGGCGGACCAGTGCGACGAATCAGGCTCATTTTATCATCTACAAAATTATGTTAGCTTTTAATTTTTCGAGCCATTTTTATTAAATCTCTTGCTGGGCTGGAACTGTATTTGCAAAAATTTGTAGAATAAAATTGGCACAGTCTGCATTTCAATGTACAGGGATCTACCCCTTTGAAAAAATATTTTTACAGATCTGGATTTTCTTCCTGCGTCAAATGCTACGGTATTTCCAGGAGAAGGTTTAGAAAACTGTTATGACGTTAACTGACCTCCCGAAACTTCTTCATTCGTTTCAACTACAAGCATAAACTCACAAACGCCGGACAAGCCAACGACTGCATTTCGATCTGTTGATGGGGCAGTGCCTTCCACATCTAGTCAACCAAAAAATATCCCCATTTTAGTAGGCGAGACAGTACCTTCCACATCTAGTGTCTTTCTAAACGACATAAACCAGAATTTGCCTGTTGCAGATGACCTGTAAATTCAAATTAATACAAGAAAAAAAAGGATGAAAAAAGTGAAATCTGAGCTTCCACTCCATATCAGAAAATGCTGGAAGATAAAGCAACCCTTAAGCACCTTACAGAGCTTAAAAAATCAAGACAGAATAGAAAAACGGGTAAAATTTAAACAACTGAAAATAATAGTGGAGGTAAAAATAACAAACTACCATAAGAAAACTAGTAGATGATAGCGAAAATAATAAAATATTAAAATCCAGTATTTCCATTGGAGCGCATTACCGGTGAGAAGAATTTGGAGGAATATTGGGTTCAATGTTCCCACTTCAAACATTGGATGACTCATGTATAATGTCGAAGACGATAGCAGTATCTACTTTACTGGGTACCTACATATGCTAGGCATGTATATTTTCATTGCTTTAACTTAAATAAAAGGTATTCATCATTCGTTTTGTTACTTTTATCACCCGAAATATATACTATCAGGTACTAGGAACAGTTTTTTGAACTATGTGAATGCGGTACTTTTGAAAATTACATCATAATACGAAATTTAAGTTCTCCTAGTGCTCTGGCCAACGTTTCGCCTATTATATTCTCTATCACCTGCAGTTTTAATTTTTGTTTTAACCTTTTTAATAAAAGCAAATAGTTATCATAAAGACTTAGGTAACCGCCACTACGGCAACTTCCTCTAGGTCTCCGCCAAAGAAACAGTGCTGACGAAAAACTTTCAGAAAATACTAATTTTTTCCAATACTACCACCAGGTGTCATTATTTGGCTGCATTAATAAGTTCTTAATTGATTTGGATTTAGAGAAGAGCCAGGGTACTGCAGCTTTTCACTTAGTGTGGAACTGCATTGACCTGCTTTATTTTCAGTGGAAGTTGTCGCTAATTTTTGAAAGAATGGTCTTTACCTCGTTTGTCCTACCCTACTCTTGTCTCTACTAGTCTCTAGTTATGCCTAGTAACCCTAGTCCGAATCGCATTAGGCATTTTAATTAAAAAATTAATGTACTTACCACAGAACTACAACTAAATACAATTTTGCACCACTAGAAAAATTATGTAGTGGGGTAAATAAATTGAAAAGCAACTTTTCTCTGATGCATGCCATTTAAAGAAAATCGATCCTGTTTTAACATAATGTACTATAAGTCAGGTTAATAACGTTGCAAAATGGCATAAAATAAGAAGTTGTTCTAGTGTTTCAATGTTTCGCAATTTTTAGCAAATCCAGTTATACTTCTTAAACCCGAACTAGTTGTAGCAGTAGGTATAAAAATGAGATACTCGTCATGAAAACTGCTAAATTATTTGAGAATATTCCTATCCCGGTTCTCCTCTAATTAACTTTATCTCTAAGAGGTATCGCCACTTAACTCAGACTAACCCACAATAATACTGAGAAATAAATTTAGCCTTGCATGACCAATTCAATAGTTAATGAACGTGGCCATGATTTTTTTGTCATCAGGCACTACTCGTTGTTGTAGTAATACGGTCAAAAAGTTATCTAGCTTACAACTGTATAACATAACATTAACATTATGATATGTTTTTGTTAGAGAATATTTTTAAAAAATCATGTAAATTTTAATGTTATATTATTTCTAGTCGCATTTTCAATTTTCCGTTAGATTTTCGATGAACCTTTCACAGGGCAATTATATATGGTTGACAAACTGAAATCTTTGTGA
>MU186827.1:0-12442 GCA_016904865.1 Pissodes strobi
AATTTATTTTCTCTGGCCTAACCGGAAGTAACAACTCCCATACTCATTGTTGTGTCCGATAAAACTACCCGTCTTAACTCTACAACATGGTTCGAAATAAAAAGCCAAATTCACTTAACTCTTTAATGGACAGACAAAAACACTTTACCGAACATACGAACAACTGAATTATTATAAACAGATAGGCATCGACTTTAACTTAACGTGATCAACTACAAGTGACCACAATAACCGCCAAAAAGTATGACAACAAACAAAAACTCGATAATTTTAGCGAATCGGCCGTACATTTCATGGCACGATTTCTCAGTTTACTGACCCACTGACCGAATTTTTAGAGTACCTTTTTGTTCGAACAGGTGGCGCGGTAGAATAATGCTTGACAGAAGTGGGGGACCGATTCTTGACATTAGTGATAAAAAATAATTATAGAGGGCTCTAACACTCATAATGCATAAAACTAGTGAATGAATAACACAATGTTAGATTTCTTACGTGGAATCTGACATGTCTTCTTCATCTTCACTTTTAATATCAACTTCCTCTTGAATTATGAAGTCCGATTTAATCAAATAGTCATCATTACATTTAATTGCGTTGGATTCTCTAGAAAATAAAATGAATTAATTACTTTTATATAATAATAATAATAATATTACTTTATTTCAAATTGTCTTCATATAAAAACATATAAAGAAGCAAAATTACGTCAAAACTTAAGAGAGAAACCTAAAGAAAATATTGCAAATGGTTACATTCTAGCGCACATGGCTCCAGTGTAACTAACAATTTTCTTGTAATTTTTTTAAATTTACATATATTATGTACAGTATTTACTGATTTAGATAGCTTATTATATAACTTTATGTACATGTAATGGCCTGTTCTTTGTTAATGTTAGCCACGGGGGTAAGTCAAAATTTAGCGCTTGTATTTATGTAATTATGAACAACTTCTACTCCAAATGTATCCCTATGTTTAAATACACAAAACAAACATTAATAGTTATATAATACATATAGTCATATATCTGATAACTCCCTAAATATACCTAGACACGTTTCGCTAAATTTCATATTTTTTTTTTTTTTTTTTTTTATGGCAGTGGCACACACACTAAAGGGAGATCCTATGGCGCTCGACGAGCGGTGTGTGTGCGAAGATGTTGATTGACACGGTTCTTGAATATTTGTAGGTTGTAATTAGTGGGAAACAGATGTCCTGGAAGTGAGTTCCACAGTGATGCAGTGCGCCAGACAAAGGAGTTCTGGTAAAGCGATGTTCTAGGTGTTTCTAGTTGTACGACGAACTGGTGCGCTCCTGCCGTCTGTCGGGACTGTCTGACAGGAGTTGCCAGGGGCGGGATTATGCGGGCCAAATCCTGGGAACATCTGCCGTGAAAGTATCTGTAAAACAGAGACATCTCGGCCACATGTCTGCGATGTTCCAGACTATCCAGATTCCGGGTCAACTCCGGATCGCCGACGAGACGCACAGCCCTCTTCTGAATGGAATCCAGCAGCTTTAGGGTATGCTTTGGTGCGGCACCCCAGATATGTGAGCAATATTCTAAGCACGGTCTTATTTGCGCTTTGTACAGCAAGAGCAACTGCTGCGGTGTATAGAGTTTTTTGTTGCGAAATAGCGCACCAAGCTTCTGGGAGGCTGATTTTGCGATTTTAGCAACATGGTCATGCCATGACATATTGCTGTTGACCGAGACACCCAGCAGTCCGATTGACGAGGATGAAGGAATGGTCGATCCTGCCATAATGATGTCAGGGCCCGCTGTATTGGCCCTCTTAGTAAACGTTGCTGCTTGGGTCTTTGCTGCATTGAATTGAACCAAATTTCGGTCGCCCCAAGTTTGAACTTTCTCCAGGTCTTGATTAATTGCTGTAATCTGCTCCTGTCTGCGGTGATGAGTCTCAGTCGCTGGTAATAGTTTTTCTGATCTAAAGTGGGAGACAAGGGTACTGTCATCTGCAAAACTGTAAACAGGATTATTCGTTTCGATCAGCAGGTCATTAATATAGATGAGGAACAGAGTTGGTGAAAGTATTGCGCCCTGAGGCACGCCCGCGTTGATGGTGAATGTGTCCGAGATGTGTCCGTCGACTGCAACGTGTAGGGATCGGTTCTTAAGGAAACTGGCCAGCCAGCTGCAGAGAGAGGCGGGCAGTCCCAAGGACGGCAGTTTGTTGAGCAGTCCGCCATGCCAAACTCTGTCGAATGCCTTTGAAATATCCAACGCAATCGCTCGAGACTCTCCGTAGTTTTCAATTGCCCTACTCCATATATGAGTAACATAGGCCAATATATCTCCTGTCGATCTCTCTTTGCGAAAGCCGTATTGATTATCGCTGATTATTCTGTTGCTCTCAAGGTACTTGAGTAGTTGCTGGTTGACTACACGTTCCATGACTTTGGAGATTATTGGAAGCAAGGCAATTGGGCGATAGTTTGAGGGCGTGGTTTTCTTGCCTTTTTTTGGAACAGGTTGCACTCGAGCGACTTTCCAAGAGGATGGGTAAATCCCTTTTCTGTAAGAAAGAGAAAAAAGCCTGGAAAAAACGGGTGTTAGTTCGTTGGCGCAGTTCTTTAGCACGATGGCAGGTATTCCGTCCGGTCCTGATGCCTTTTGCGTATCTAGTTCTTTAAGGATTTTGCGAATATCACGATGAGAAAACTTGACTTCTGCCATGGTGGTGTTGATGTTCGGTATAGTGGGGAGAGTCTTGCCTTGGGGCACGTCTAAGGTAGAGTGCGATGAAAACATTTTGGCGAGCATGTTTGCTTTTTCCTTGGCTGTAGCCGCCGTGATGCCACGTTCGTCCGTCAAAGGTGGGAGAGACGTTTTTGTAAAGTTGTTACTTACTGCCTTTGCTACCGACCAGAAATTCCTGGAACCACTGGGGCATTGCAAAAGTTTATTCCTGATCCTTTGATTGTGTTTGTCCTTAGTTTCGTCGATCACACGCTTGCACTCGTTTCTCGCTTCGATGAAATAATTGCGATTTTCAGCGGTCTGATTTTGCTGCCAGTACTTATAGGCTTGCTGTTTCCTTCCTACAGCTCTTTCGCATCTTTTGTCGAACCATGGCTTTCCTTTTGATGGTAACTTGATGGAATTTGGGATGTATGCTTCCATTCCTGAGGAGATTACTTGCATGATCTCTTCGCAGCAGTCTGACGGGTCGTCAGTGGCAAAGCAGACGCCGAGCCAAGGAAAATCTAGGTAGAACTGCCTTAGATCGTCCCAGTTTGCAGAATCGTAATGCCAGATTTTGCGAGGCAATGGTGGATCCTTCTGTATGAGTGGCAATTCACAAACCGTTGTAATAAGTTTGTGGTCGGAGGTACCTAATGGCGGGCCAACTGTAACCTTGTACTGGTCAGGATTGGTGGTCAGAAAAAGATCCAGGAGGGCGGCGAATTCGCCCCTCTCTGAGATTCGAGTTGGTTCGTCTACAAGTTGAGTAAGTCCGCAGCTGATGGCAAATGCTTCAGCTTCTCTACCTTCGTTGTCGGTCTTGTTGTGATGTTTGAGCCAGTTGGTGTTGTGGGCATTGAAGTCTCCCAGAACGATTATTTCTGAACTGGGGTGATCGACCTGTATTGAGTCAAAAGTGGTAGCTAGTGTTGAGAAAAAGCTTTGGTAGGCTCTATCGCTCGGAGGGCGATAGAGACAACATATAAACTTGGTTAATCCCTTGGCGGTGAACTTGAGCCACATGACGTCAAGGTTGTTCGGTTCGAGTGTTTCCTCGCGGTGACATGAAAGGTCGCTTCGGACAAAAAGGCATATTCCGAACTTATGTCTAAATCGGGTATGTAAGTCGTAACCAGGATAGAGGTAGTTCACTGTTGTTGTTGTAGAACATACTTGTGTTTCTGTAAGGGCTAATATGTGTGGTCTATTTGCTTGTAGATGTTGGTGTACCGAATTTATGTTTGTATTTAGGCCTCTTATGTTGCAGAAATCTATTCTTTATTACCTTGATTGTTTTCTTCTGGACGAGAAAGAGAAATGAAATATTTGAATTACAACCCCAGAAAATAATATCTCAGAACTAAATCAAAATTTGCATGATAATAGCATAACCAATACTTTCCAATTTTAAGTAACTTTTATTTACATTATTATTTCAGTACAGGAACTCATTTCTGTGAACTCCCATTTAGTGTTTGCAGCTGTTTTTATTCATCATCTTCAAAATTAATACTTTCAGGTATTGTTAAATTTAGTTGTTTAGTTCTAAAAACAATTAAATTGAACTAGTTACAAGTCTTTTCCTGAAATTCATAGGTTGGCGTCATCGGCATTGTTAATAGACAGATGAAGATCATTTATATAAATAATGAACATAATTGGACCCACAATACTTCCCTGTGCTATACATGTGTTGCTTACTTTTATATCAGATTTTACATTTTCATCATCACATTTTTTTAATATCATATTGATGACAAACTGAAGTTTGCAGATCATGTTTCGTCTTTAAATAAGAGCCTTGCACAGAGCTGCTATGCGATCAGGGTGATCTCTTGTGAATTGGATGTCGAAGTTGCAAAAAGTGTGTACTATTCGCTGACTGAAGCACGCCTTCGCCATGGCATATGTTTTTCGGGATGTTGTGGGGATTGTCTTTTTCGATCGGTTTTTGTCTTGCAGAAACGAGCAATAAGATTTTTCTGCAGGTAAAAGCCCAAAGTCATGCAGACCACTGTTCCTCTCTTTGAGGATACTTACGTTGGCCTCATTGTTTATTCTGAATACAGTATGTCTTGTCTGTGAAAAATATCGATCGGAAATTGAACAGTGTAGTTATGCAACTCGTTTTAATAATTTCACTGTGAAACATGACTATACTGTCCACTGAACTAATAAAGAAATCAGTCATATATTCTGGCAAAAAGATGTTTAAAAGGCTACCAGGTTCCATAAGACGAATTGGCTGTAGAAAGCATTTTAAAAAAGCTGTAAAAGAATTTTGGAAAGGTTTGCTATAACGTGGATGAGTTCTATTTGGACCCAGTTGCCTGATTCGGACTGCGTTTGCTTTATTTAATTTTATGCTTAGTAAAAGCTGTATTTCTAAAATTTCTGTGCTCCGTTAATTTTATTATGATTTGTTGCTATAATAATTGTTATTTTAATCTTATGGTTTTGTTTAGTGTTTAGTAGGATTGTCAATGAGATTATTTTAAGTCTTGGACAATAAAGGACATTTTGAATTTGAATTTAAGCATATTAAGGTTCAAAGTTATGTGGTCATTTCAATTATTACCCTTCTCCCTCAGTGCGTTAACAATGGACCATTGTTCTCTCAGCTTGTTTCGGGCATTAGCTAATCTTTCCCTATAATTTATTTGCTTTGCGCATTTAACTATTTGACAATAATAGTTCGATATTTATAAAAATAGTAATGAAAACCGGTGTCAGTAGTAAATTTTCTAATTGTATACAGACAAGGAAGGTTGATTGCAGAGATTTTAATTCCAGATGTTATCCATGTTTTTGTTTCTCTCTGCCTTATTTTGCATACAGGCAAACTATCATTAAAGAGTCTGACTATTGCTTCATTGAATTGTGACAGAAAATCATAAAAATTAGAAATATTAGACCAGCTCAGTTAGTTTGCTAGGCTTCTGAATATGTTAAAATTAGAGGAACTATAAATTCTGCCATATCTACAACTCCCATGCTTAGTTCCGCCAGACAGAGAAAATACAATGACCACTGCTTCATGGTCAGATATGCCTGAGAGTGTAACATAGGATTCAAACTGAACTACATCAATGAAATTGACATCATATTACACATTTCTTGTTCTGCTCTTTGTTCGAGTGTTGTACATTGGCAATACTGGTCACAACATAATGTCATGTGTCACATCAGTTAGTTCATATTTATCTATCTATGGTTCTAGAACGTGGAAGCACGGCACATTTCAATTGTCCATAATTATTGGTGCAATCATAAGAATTATTAAAAGCATAGTTACTTACAAATCCGGGTCCGTTTTAATTTCTTTATTAATGGTAGCATGTTCATCTAAACCACTGTCAGATTTAGCTGAAGATCCCCTTGAAATATTATCCTAATTTAAAATGTTTTAATTATTTCATTGTAATTATTAACAAAGCCCAATAACTTTTTACCTGTCGTCTTAAATCACTCTTTAACAATGCTTACCCAATAAGATATTGATCATTTTCTTCTTTAATCCACGATGCATTAAGTTGAACACAGAGACTATTATTCGTGTACTGTGGTTGATCAAACTGATTTTCTTCTTTAAGTATATCGTATGTGGGGGAACTTTTCCAGGACTCTGGTATTGGCAGCTTACCTTTACCCTTGCTATTTGCCATATTGCTAAACATAATATAATATTGAGAACTATTTGACGCTTCCAATAAGGAAAATATTCAATTCCTTTTATTTGGTAACATGTAAGTTGGTGTTTATTTACATTTTACCTAGGTTATAAGTCAAATCACTCAAATACAAAACGTCAAATTCTCAGATCACAAGAGTAGGGATGGCAACCATATATCGATAAATTGCTGCAATTTATCGCTATATTTCTTTCTTTAGTGGTATGATGGGCGTTTAAAGATCCTTTACACAAATAGTGCACTATGTAAAAATCGACCTCTCCTATTGGCCGATCCATCTCGTATTACGATATGTCTGCGTGATGCAATCGATTTCAATGAAGAGCTCTCGTGGTGTAGAGGTTTATACAGTTGGATTTCACCTGGACGGCCTAGGTTCGAACCCCGTTGCTGTTTTTTATTATTTTTTAAGATTATGTTTCTAAACAGTGTTTTTTCTTGATTTTGGGTATGTCTTGGGTTAGCACCTGGTTAGTTTCCTTTTCTTGAGCCCCCGTAGCGAGCGGAGGGCCATGCGGATCGACCAATAGGAAAGGCCGATTTTTATATAGTGCACTGTAAATGATCTTATAACGCGTATGATGGACTGGCGTCTTCAGACAGCGGTCTGTGTTGATCTTTTTTGTTGACCTTCGGCGACTGGCAGAATGTCGGCAATAATTAAGTTGTTTGGCATGACTCTCCGCTCGCTGCGCTCGCTACGGGGGCTCAAGAAAATGAACCTAACCAAGTGCTAACCAAACCTAACCCAAGGCATACCCAAAATCAATGAAAAAAAATTTTACAAGCAACCTAAAAAAGAATTAAAAATATAACTTGGCACAGACGGGAATCGAACCAGCAACCTTTGCATCACAAACACACTATCCAACCACTGACCCAACAGACGGTTACAAGGGATTTAGTGTACCGCGAACACATGGATAATTCTAACGTCGGGTCGCATTGTGGAACCGACCAGAAAAGGTCAAAACAGATCACTGTTAGAAGACGCTACTCAAATAAACAGTATTTGAGATATGATTTCTAAAACTACTTTGAACTAGCTGGCAGATCATGCTTGTGCAGCAGAAGCCGTTAAAGCCCTAAAGAAGGATAGAAAATTAGATAGGATTATTTGTCGTTTGTGAACTCAACCTCAATTCGACACTCGACTAGAAATTAGAAATTGAAAATAAAAATAATCTCATATGCAAGCAATGCTTTTATCTTGCAAAAGCTACTAAAAAAAAGCGTGAAATTCGGCCCTTTTGCAGGAGAAGAAAACACCAGACCATTAATTGCTAGGACAACACAACAAGGGAGAAGAAATTGATGAATTTCTTGGCCTGTTAAGAAATTGGCCTTTGTATACCCATACATAGATAAATATATATAGTACCCATAGAAATAGGACTCCTAGAAACAAGCGTCTGTAGACCCGATATAATTTTCGATACCGACTCTAGCGCCATCTAGTGCAGATGGCGTTGACTCAAGCGATTGCATTCGCGCTGTCATCGTGATGCAATCGATTTGCATATAAGGCGTGGTGGTCCAGAAGACTAGATGGTTAGGTCTGAACTCGGCAGCGGCATTTATCGGCGTCGGCGGGTTTCCTTTTCTTGAGCCCCCGTAGCGAGCGCAGCGAGCGGAGGGCCATGCGAAAAGTGATATTACTTATTGTAATACGTGCCCGTACTTTGGATGCACTTTTTCCAAAATATGTTGCTTTATTTAACTAAAAACCAGGATATATTTAATAATAGCCGTATTATAGTCGATATACAGTAGCTTGCATGTGTTTCCGCGAATACATTCACAAAGAATCCCCCTTCTTTGTGAATATATTCCACGCAAGGCCAGCCCATGTAGTATAGGTCGTCTTTGGTATCGAAAATTTGGTCGGGTCGCTAGACTCTTGTCTCCTAGAAGGCTGATAGAGTGAGAAGTCCACGGACGTGATCCTGCCACTTTTCAAATGTGTATTGTTTTAGTACGTAGTATTAAATATATCTATATATTTTCTTTAGTACAGATAGTAGAGGGCTCTTACATGTAATTACGTGCAGTGTTTGTAAGATGTACCTTTAAATAAATTTCTAATGCCTAGTGTTTCTTTTTTGCAATTGTTTCAGGTGAAAAACAAAAATACAAGAGCAACGTAATTACCTATACGAGTAATAAGATGGTTTGAATAAAAGGAAAAATGTAAAATAACAATTTTTGCCAGAAAGAACAGTTAAGAGTAGTGATTATTTTAGGAAGTCTTCGACTACATTTGCTCAATTTTTGAATGTAGCGTCGTAAATCTCTGTTAGATCTAAATTATTATCTAGTAGGTATCGCTATCTTTCCTATGTAAATAAATGCTCTAGAATTACAAATGTCTCAATACTATTTGACTGTGCCAGCTAATGCTATCAAACTTCTAGCAAAGTATATGTAAACTAGTAGCTCCACTCCCCCAAATATTTTGTGCCAGCCGCCGAAAATCCGCAGATTGTTGGCAGCATGTAGAGCGTTTTAGTTTAATCAGTCGTTCGTGTGTAGGCAGAGTGTTCAGAACAGAGTCGGATTTGTGGAAATCCTTAATTTTATTTCTATTTTAATATTTTATTCGGACTTCGGTGGAAATATATACGAAGCAATGAAAAATCAAAGGCAAATAGGAGAAATCTATAGTCGGATTAGTGAATAGATATGTTAATGAAATTAGGTGAAGGTCGAGACCGGAAAAATCGTCTAGGTGTCAGATTTTTTTTATAAGTACATATTATATAACGATAACGGAATGCTTTGTAAATATTAAATATCTTTTGGCACTGTGGAACTAACCCAAAGTTGATACGACGACAAACTCAATAGCTAAAATAAGTTGAGAATAAGTGAAACTAACCGAAAGTTAATTGAACACTAACCCAAACTAACCAAATCTATTAAAATTGATTATAACGTATCGGAACTGCTTCAAATGGCTAAAATAAATTGAGAATAAGTGAAGTTAACCGAAAGTTGATTGGACTACTAACCCAAACTAACCAAATCTATTAAAATTGAATATAACGTAACGGAACCGGTTCAAATGATTAAAATAAGTTGAGACTATGCGAAACTAGCCGAGAGTTCAATCGACAACTAACCCAAACTAACCAAATGTAATAAAATCATTATAACGTATCGGAACCGCTTTATATGACTAGCATAAGTTGAGAATAACTGACACCAACCGACAGTTGAATCGACGACTAACCCAAACTATCCAAATCTATTAAAATTTATTATAATGTATCGAAATCGATTCAGATGACTAAAATAAGTTGAAACTAAGTGAAACTAACCGAACGTTGATTGGACGACTAACCCAATCTAACCAAATCTATTAAAATTGATTATAACGTCTCGGAACCGGTTCAAATAACTAAAATAAGTTGAGACTAAGTGAAACTAGCCGAAAGTTGTTTGGACGACTAACCCAAACTAATCCAAAGTTAATTCGACGACTAACCCAAACTAACTAAATTTATTAAAATTGATTATATGGTATCGGAACCGGTTCAAATAACTAAAATAAGTTGAGACTAAATGAAACTAGACGAAAGTTCTTTGGATGACTAACCCAAATTAACCAAATCCATTGAAATTGATTATAACGTATCAGAACCGATTCAAATGATTAAAATAAGTTGAGACAAAGTGAAACTAATCAAAAGTTGAATCGACGATTAACCCAAACTAACCAAATCTATTGAAATTGATTATAACGTATCGGAACCGCTTTAAATGACTAAAATAAGTTGAGAATAAGTGAAAGTAAGCGAAAGTTGAATCGACGACTAACCCAAACTAACCCCATCTATTAGAATCGATAATGACGTCGGTATTGTAACCGTTTCAAATGGCTAAAATAAGTTTAGAATAAGTGAAACTAACCGAAAGTTAATTGAACACTAACCCAAACTAACCAAATCTATTAAAATTGATTATAACGTATCGGAACTGCTTCAAATGGCTAAAATAAATTGAGAATAAGTGAAGTTAACCGAAAGTTGATTGGACTACTAACCCAAACTAACCAAATCTATTAAAATTGAATATAACGTAACGGAACCGGTTCAAATGATTAAAATAAGTTGAGACTATGTGAAACTAGCCGAAAGTTCAATCGACGACTAACCCAAACTAACCAAATGTAATAAAATCATTATAACGTATCGGAACCGGTTCAAATATCTAAAATAAGTTAAGGCTAAGAGAAACTAACCCAAAGTTGATTTGGTGACTAACCCAACTAATAGCATCTATTAAAATTGATTATAACGTCTTAGAACCGGTTCAAATATTTGAAATATGTTGAGACTAAGTGAAACTAACCGAAAGTTGAATCGACGATTAACCCGAACTAACCAACCTAATCCGGTTAGTCGTTCAATCAACTTTTGGTTAGTTTCACTTAGTTTCAACTTATTTTAGTCATTAGAACCGGTTCGGATACTTTATAATCAATTTTAGTAGATTTGGTTACTTTGGTCTAGTCGTCGATTCAACTTTCAGATAGTTTCACTTTTTCTCAACTTATTTCAATCATTTAAAGCGGTTCTAATATGTTATAATCAATATTAATAGATTTGGTTAGTTTGGGTTAGTCGTCGATCCAACTTTCGGTTAGTTTCACTTATTCTCAAATTATTTGAGTCATTTAACGCGTTTCCGATACATTATAATCAATTTTAATAGATTTGGTTAGTTTAGGTTAGTCCTCGATTTAACTTTGGTTTGTTTCACTTAGTCTTAACTATTTCAATCAGTTGAACCGATTCCGATGCGTTATAATCAACTTTAATAGAGTTGGTTAGTTTGGGTTAGTTGTCGATTCAACTTTCGTTTAGTTTCACTTATTCCCAACTTATTTTAGATATTTAATGCGGTTCCGATACGTTATAAATAATTTTAATAGATTTGGTTAGCTTGGATTAGTCCTCCAATCTATTTTGGGTTAGTTTCAATTAGTATCAACTTATTTTAGTCATTTGAACCCGTTACGATACGTTATAATCAGTTTTAGTAGATTTGGTTAGTTTGGGCTAGTGGTCGAACCAACTTTCAGTTACTTCACTTATTCTTAACTTATTTTAGTCATTTACATTATAGTCCGATACATTATAATCAATTTTAATAGATTTGGTTAGTTTAAGTTAGTTTTCCAATAAACTTTCGGTTAGTTTCACTTAGTCTTAAATTCGTTAAGTCATCCGATACGTTATAATCAATTTTGATAGATTTGGTTAGTTTGGGTTAGTAGTACAATCAACTCTCGGTTAGCTACACTTATTCTCAATTTATTTCAGTCATTTCAAGCTTTTCAGAATACATTAAAATCAATTTTAGTAGATTTGGTTAGTTTGGGTTATTCGTCAACAACTTTGGGTTAGTTTCATTTAGTCTCATTTTATTTTAATTATTTGAATCTGTTCCGATACGTTATAATCAATTTGAATAGGTTTGGTTAGTTTGGGTTAGTCTTCCAATCAACTTTCGGTTAGTTTCAGTTAGTATCAACTTATTTTAGTAATTTGAACCCGTTACGATACGTTAGCTTAAGTTAGTTTTCCAATAAATTTTGGGTTAGTTTCACTTAGTCTTAAATTCTTTTAGTCATCCGATACCTTATAATCAATTTTGATAGATTTGGTTAGTTTGGGTTAGTAGTTCAATCAACTCTCGGCTAGCTACACTTATTCTCAACTTATTTTAGTCATTTCAAGCTTTTCAGAATACATTCAAATCAATTTTAATGGATTTTGTTAGTTTGGGTTAGTCGTCAACAACTTTGGGTTAGTTTCATTTAGTCTCAACTTATTTTAATTATTTGAATCTGTTCCGATACGTTATAATTAATTTGAATAGGTTTGGGTTAGTCCTCCAATCAACTTTCGGTTAGTTTCAGTTAGTATCAACTTATTTTAGTAATTTGAACCCGTTACGATACGTTATAATCAATTTTAATAGATTTTGTTAGCTTTGGTTAATCGTCGAATCAAGTTTTGGTTAGTTTCAC
>MU186827.1:21126-56036 GCA_016904865.1 Pissodes strobi
GTATCAAATAATACGATATCGGTGATTCCCCCAAATCGTTGATGCTTTTACAGTGACACTAGTAAACTAACCTATAATTATCGTTTGTGTGTTTGTGAAGGGTCGTGCTGTTGTGCAGATACATTAATCTTTTTATATATTAGAAACAATAGAGGTAAGTTGTCGCACTAATGATTTATGTTTGATATTTTAATATATTTATTTGATTGATTGATTGTTACATATTTTATGATACAAATAGATATTTTATTTTTATATGTTTATACTTTTTTTAGTTATTATTATGTCAGACCGCAAAAGCAATTGTTGGAATTACTTTAAGAAGGAAAACCAATTTGCGGTGTCATGTAAAAAGTGTCTAAAGATGATCAAAACATCTGGCAATACATCAAATATGCTTAAGCATTTGAAGGTAAACATTTAAATATACCTACACTTTTAATCATTTAATTTCTCTATTAATAATATATTCTATATAGTTATTGTATAATAGTGTAAGGGGTAAACATTCGGGGAGGTTAACAATAAAAAAAGGGTTGTGCACTATCTGCGCATATCTGAAGTGAAACTTCTTAAATTTAAACGCCCTAGCCTTATACATATCGCAACGGATTTGGTTAAAAAGTAGTTTTTTTTTAAACATACCACTCAATGGACAAAAAGGGAAGGCCTAAATGAAAAAAAAATATTCTTCATAAAAGTTTCGCTTATGTCTTGACAAGGTAATAGAGCAAATCCCATATTTTTTGCTTGTAAACTAATAAAGATATCACAATAACAATATGTGTCGCCCGTCGTGTGTCGCTAGTCGTGTATCGCCCGCCGTGTGTTGCGATCGCTCGCCGTGTGAAGTTTCACTTCAAAAATATCATGATTCTTACGCGGCGCCATCTATGTCGAAATCGTTGAACCATATGATGTTCGCGCGGCCTCTCTCTACGAAGATTTGTGGCAAAAAGACATATTCAATGTTGAAAGAAAAGCAATCGATGGGCATATTGCATTTCTTTCACAAACTCAAACAATGCTGAAGCCCCATTTATTTTATTCTGCTGACTCGCGAAGTTGTGGATTTAGGCTAGCGAAATAAATTAAAAAGATAAAAAATCTACCTACAATTGGGATGGGACAAAAATAGGAGTTGAAACTCAAAAAATTAAGTTATATGTAATTTTTGGGGATTTTAAGAATAAGGATTTTGAAAATTAATTTATATTTATGAAAAAAATTGTTGTTATGTGGAAAGGCGTGTAAATAAATCTATTAAATTTAATTTTATTACTAAAACACTTTTTCACTCCAAAAATTAATCCGAGAATTTAAAAAATAATGTAAATAGAATCGGTACTTTCATATCAAGAATATTTTGAAAATTAAAATGGCAGTAGCTATATAAATAATATGTATGCAAGGTTCTTGCTTTTGATATAGTCTCAATATGGAAGAAGTGATTAAATTTGCAACGTATTTTTCTTGTATGACATACTTTATTTTAGATACATGGAATTAATTTGAAAAATGACAAACTTGAATTGAAAGTAACTGATAATGAAAAGGGTAAAAAGCATTATGTGCAAGAAATGGAGAAGAAATGCCCAAAAACGCTGGTATGGCACAGCCACTACCCTCAACTAGCAGGCAGAGCCAGAGTCCGACAATAAGTATGTGTTCAGATGTTTCCGAAAGAAGTGAAAATGAAAATCCAATTTACAAATCCTTTAGGACTATCAGTGCCTATTCAGGTACAATTATTAACATATATATATATTATATATTATTTATATCTGTTGTTTTCAGAGGGCGGGAGTAAGCACAGTCAAATAACAAATGCAATAATGTATTTTATTTGTGCTGATAACAGACCTTTTTATGCTGTGGAACGAAGAGGTTTTAGACGACTAATGAAGAAAGTTGCGCCGCTTTTTAAAGTACCATCAAGGGAGTATTTTAAAATTAAAATTGATCAGAAGTATGAAATCATGTTTTCCCTTTATAAAGAAAAGTTAAAAAATGTTCCATTTATTCGATAACCAGCGACATATGGAGTGAGATGATGACGACTAAGAGTTTTTTGGGGATTACAGCCCATTTTGTAATAGACTTTAAATTGGAATCTATCGTTATTGACGTTCAAGAGTTAGAAGAAAGGCATACAGCGGAATACATTTCAAATGAAATGCGTAACAGCTTAACTAAATGGGAAATTGATATAAACAAAATTGTTGCTATTATTACAGATAGTGGCGCAAATATAAAAGCGGCCATAAATATGTTAGTGGGCAAGAATCGCCATATTATTTGTTTTGCACACCTGATTAATTTAGTTGTCGACAAAGCACTATCGGAATTTGAGAAAATGTCAGAAGTAATAACGTTAATACGAAACGTTGGTAAATGGTTTAAAAACTCTGTAAACGCAAGTGATGAGTTAAGAAACCGCCAGCGACTTAACAATGTTAAAGAAGGCAATATAAAAAAACTAATTTTAGATGTCAAAACAAGATGGAACAGCACTTTTTATATGCTCGAAAGGTTTACAGAACTCTCCCAAATAGTCAGTGAAATTTTATTAGGCAAAAGAGAAGCTCCACCATTCCCCAATGCGAATCTGTTGCTATTGATGAAAGAACTTACAGTTGTCCTCAAGCCGCTGGAATTTATGAATTGTCTGGCGAGCTTTATATAACTGCATCCCGAATTATTCCACTGATAAATTGTGCTATTCACAATTATTCCACCGAAAGTAACCAAGATATGCAGGAATCAAAACAGCTAAAATTTTTTATTTCAAATGAAATTAATAAAAGATTTTCTAGTGCTGAACATGTTAAGCCCTTGGGTATAGCAACGCTATTAGACCCTAGATTTAAAAATTTGCATTTTAGAGATCCTCTGGCTCTTGCAAGTACTGTAAGTATGGTAAGAAGCGTGCTATTATCTAACACAACAATTAATAACAGTGATACTGACATTTCTTCTATTGAAGAAAATAGCAAGCAAAGTGAAGAGTATGATTTTTGGAGCTTCCATAAAAATCTAGCCCATAACAAAGACAACTAGCAGAAGGCACAGGGTTCTATAGAAGAATTGTCCTTATTTTCATCAAGTCTTCTTTCTCCCCTTAGCAGTGAGCCTCTTAAAGTTTGGGAAGAAATGAAAAATATGTACCCTATATTATATCAAATTGCAATGCAATATTCATGTCTTGTGGCAACTAGTGTTCCATCGGAACGTATTTTTTCTGACGCAGGTGCAACTGTATCCCAAACAAGGAACAGGCTTTTGGGAAACCGTATTGGAAAACTAATATTTCTCGGATCGATCCCCGAAGAAGATTGGTTCAATTAGCGAGTTTTGTTTTGTTTAATAAATTAAATTTTAAATACTATATTTCTTTAATTTTATTATTAGTATAGTAAAATTAGTAATTCAACATAAGATTTTAAGAATAACTAATAAACGAAGATCTGCTTCTTAATTGTAAATTGTGGCCATTTGCCTCTAAATTACCCGAATTACATGCCACATGTGTACTCGTACTCGATACCTAAAAGTATCGATACCTATTTTGTTGTTGTTGTTGTTTCTTGCGTATGGCTCTGCTCCTTGCGGGCAATTTGCCAGCCCATTCAGGGCAGTAGTGGCTTTGTCTGGTTCGGGACCATACCACAACTGCGAACTTTCAAACAAGTGCTATGGAGTTATGCTCAGTTAATGCTGCAAATACTTTAAGATGAGGGTTAATGTGGACGTTCACAACATAAAGAAATGTCACACAAGTCACAGGAGTATACAGTGGAAATCAGAGGTTTGATGAGTTGATCTAAAAATAAATACACTATTATATTTTAATCTTATTATAGTTTATAAATCTAACAATGAGCTTTATCACTTGCTCATTAAGGTTACCCAAAACTGTCTTAAAATTCAGGGGAAGCAATAGACCATGCTTTTGTAACTCTTCATACATACACAAACCCGGTATCATATTAATGGGACATTCCAGAAAAATATGTTCAAGGTTCTCAGTTTCTCCACAATCACAATATGGGTCATTCTTAATACCGATTCTATGCAAATGTTGCCCGGACAAACAATGTCCAGTGTGCATTCTAATTATGTTGGTTATATGTCTTCGGTCAGTAAAATCAAATTTGTTAAACCATTTGCCCTTGGGGAACTCACAAACAATCTCTGCATAAGATCTTCCCTTGTTTCTCAGTGAAGCTTTCCATGCTTCACTATGTTCGTCAAGAATTTTTTTTTTTATAATTGGTATAATTTCCTGACTACCAATTTCAATATTCATTGGTATGTTGAGATCCCTTCCTATCTTAGCCAACCTATCTACAACCTCATTTCCCACAATCTGGGCATGGCCTGGAATCCATGCCATCAATATTTCCACACCACTATCATATGCCAAAAGAATCAATTGCTTAGTGCGTATAGTGATATGATCGTTTTTGGGGCTTATTTTTGTTTTGTTTATTTTTTCAATGGCACTCAAGGAATCAGTCAATATTATTGCCCTCTGAATACCCTTTCTTAAAATAGTCTTTACAGCCTCATATATAGCTATAGTCTCCGCTGTGCAAATACATTATTAGGTAGCCTGGAGGAGTATTTGAAGTCTAAATCCGGAATATAAATACCAAAACCAGCTCTTAATGAGTTCTTGGAGGCATCTGTGTAAACTAATGTGTGTGTGATTTTATATTTCTCTATAAGCGGTAGGAATTTTATATTAACATATATATCTTCTCTACTCAAGGTAAAGTTTATAGTTTTAATATTTCTAATCTGATTATGTAAGCTAGTTTCAAAGATTGCATAGTTATTTGAAACATACAGGTTTTTAAGATAGGGTGAAAAATAATTAATTGCTTGGACCAAGTAGGGATTTTCTTTGTTTCTCCAATAACCTGCATTCACGGAGCTTAGTATTCTAATTTTATTAATAATAGCAATAAGCGGGTGATTACTAATACACAATATTTTTGATAAGAACTTAACCGCTAGCAATCTTCTTCTATGTTCCAAGTCAATTTCTGCGGCTTCCGCAAGCAGGGTGTTTGTCGGTGTGGATCTCATACATCCCAGAGCAATTCTTAAAGCTTGAAATTGTAATGAGTTCAATTTTTTAAGGTTAGTTTTACTATTAGGTTGAGAAAATATGGATCCGTAATCTAAATGTGATCTAACCAACCCATTATAAACGTTAATTAAAGTTTTTGGGTCTGCTCCCCACCAAACTCTACAAAAAGTTTTCATTATATTAAGGCCTTTACGTATCCTACCAGTGATCCATTCAATATGTTTATCCCACCGTAAATTTTTCTGAAGGATTAATCCAAGATATTTAACTTCATTTTTAAATTGTATGGGTGTATTTCTTATATTAATGGGAGGAATCATATTCTGCCTATTATTTTTGTTAAACCATATAGCTTCACATTTGTCCAGTGACAATGGTAAGTTATTTTCTTCTAGCCAGTTAATTAAGATATACAAGGCGTTGACAATTTTTTCTCTTATCTGGATAAAGTTCCTGCCTTCCACGAATAGTATTAAATCATCTGCATATCCTATTAATTTTACTTGATATGGTAAAATATTAAAAAGATCTTTTATATAAATGTTAAAGAGTAATGTACTTAGGGGTGATCCCTGGGGGAGTCCAGAGTTGGCAACTTGGGGTCCCAAGAATTTACCGTCATTGTTTCTTGAGTATAGGATTCTATTTTGAAGTATTTTAAATATAAGATTTGTAATTTCCGGCGGAGTTCTTATGTTTATTAATTTCTCGTATAATAAATAAATATCAACTTGATCAAAAGCCGCTTTAATATCTAGGAAAATCGCAATTATTGAAGAACCCTGACTCAATGCCAGGGAAATGCTAGAAATTGATAGTGCATGTGCGTTATGGGTCCCTTGTCCCTTCCTAAAACCTGCCTGATACCAAGAAAAATGCAGTTCTTTTTCCAAAGACCATTCTAGCCTATTTTTAATCATTATTTCTAAAATTTTCAAATAACATGATGCTAAAACAATTGGTCTATAATTACTAGAAACTTTCGGATCTTTGTTTGGTTTGAGAAGACAAATTATATTATATTCTTTCCAGGGGCTAGGTATTGGATCACCCTTCAAAATATTATTATAAATATTGAGTAATATTTTCAGAACTTTGTCTGGAGCTTTCTGTATCATGAGGTAAGAGACTTCATCTATACCAGGAGCTGAGTTTTTTTTCCTTGAATGCTTAATTTTAGTTCGTCTAAAGTAAAGAGTTTTATTTCGTTGGGATAAACTTCTTGTAAGGAAAATTCGGGGGAAATGCGAGTCACAGCCAGATTTTTCAGAAGATCTAACCGTATATTATCCGAGACCGTAGACGAATTATTTGTAACTCTCTTTCCGGCAAAGGCTTTAACTTTATTCCATATATAAGCTATATCAGAATTTCTATTTAAGGAGGAACAAAATTCAATGAATTTTTCTTTTTTCTTTTTTTTTAAAAACCTTTTAGAACATGCAACCTCTCTTTTAGCTTTTAAATAATTTTCTATGTTTGGGGTTTGCTTAAAATTTTGTAATGCCTTTTTTCGTTTTTTTAACACCATAGTACAGTGATTATCCCACCATGGATTACTCACTACACTAGTAACATTGCGTTCTTTGTTTGGGATGGCAAGAGATGCCGCTTTATTAATGATTTGGTTTAACTGCGCAAAAGAGGTGTCGTCTTGTAAGGACATTGACTCTATTGTCAATAAGTCATGGTAATGGTGCCAATCTGCTCTATAAAAATCTCTGATTGGATACGTAGAGAAAAATATTTTGTTACAGTTTTTATAACTTATCTCACAAACAGTCGGAAAGTGGTCTGATAAAACCTTCCATGAACAATAAGGAACCAGTAAGGGGTCCATAAGTGCTATGTCTAGAGGATTCGCTGTTGTATTATGTAAACTGGTATGGGAACCGTTACTAAGAAGGATATAATCATTTTCGTCCAAGAATTCTAACAATGCTTTTCCACTCGAGTTGTTGGTGGAGCCGCCTAATGATTGATGAAGTGCATTAAGGTCACCCATTAGAATGCAAGTCCCGCTGAGGCTTTGAAATAAATTCTCTAAAATATTTTTACTAAGCTTGTTCTGTGGGGATGAATAAACATTAATAATGTTCACGTTATCAATCTTAATAATTATATATTGCATGCTATTTATATCAGGGTCTAGTTCATTTTTAATTATGGAGAATTTAATATTATTTTTAATACAGGTGGCTATTCCTCCGTATCCATCTTCCCTATCTTGCCTGACAATATTGTATGATTTTAAAGAAAAGTTATATTTTGTATTCAACCACGTTTCGTTTAATAAAATAATGTTTGGATTTTCGCTTCTTATAAAAGAGATTAAATCCCCCTTATTTGCATTTACACTTCTAATATTCCATTGGAAAATTTTGATATTGTGTTTATGTTTATCGTAACGATTCATTCTATTACATAGGAAGGTCTAAATCCATTTGGGATGAAGCCTGTATAGCTGGGTGTAAGTAGGTGAGTATAAGGTTTTTAACAATATGTTGTTCTTCTTCAGAGATATTTGAAAAAATTTGATATATATTATCTATTGAGTTATTATTGGAGTGATATTCAAAATTGTTTTGCTGGGCACTATTAGGCATTTGTTTCTGAGTTGATGGGCCTGGATATGAATCCAGAGTGGGGGTATTGTTTATATATCGTTTAGATTGAGCATCATTTGGAGTTGGTCTAGAATTAGGATAATATAGAGCTTGATCATGTGCTTTGTGGTCGTAACCTTTTTGTACCATTCTTTTTTTAGGAGGTTCAGAGGCTACGTACTGGTAGGACCTCTTAGGTTTGGAATTAATGTCAACGGATCTTCTTTGTGATATTTGTATGTTGTTAGTACTGAATTCATTTGGGACATTATTGTTTGTGCCCCTTAGATTTGGGAAATCAGTGGGATGAATCATAAAATCTTCATTAGAAGTGTAAGTTTTACGACATGCATTATTAGCATCAAAGAAGCTTAGATTTTCATAAGCCATTAATTTTTTAATACTTTTTTGTCTCTCGTATTCAGGGCATTTTTTAAATGTTGATGTGTGCTTATCACTTTTGCAATGAGAACATTTTGTTTGGCAGGTATACTGGCGCGCCTCCCCCTCTTCATGATTATTTACTTCGTGATCTTCGGTATCGCCACAGTTGAAGCATTTTTTTTTCCCTTACACAGCCTTTGAGTGTGACCGAATAGTAGACATTTAAAACATTGTGTAACTGATGAAATGTAAGGGGCAACAGGCTTGTCAAGACCATAAATTTGAACAAATCTTGGTAGAATAACACCCTCGAAGGTGATCAAAATGGTATTTGTCGGTTCAAAAATAGGTTCGTTATTACCGTTACTATAAGTCTTTCTGTTTAGTCTGATACTATCTAATACTTTCACAGGCGAATTTAAACAATTTTGGATTTCCTCAATGTTAAATGATTTGTCTATGCCTCTAATAATCCCCTTGCATGTAACAAAATTATATGGGATGAAAATATTATACCCCTTGTCTAGTAAAGCCTTATTTTTTGTAAAATTATTGGCCGATACATAGTTTGTAAATTCTATCCCAATCCTATTTAAACCTTTCTTGTTATATGCTTTCACATCCCTTAATTTTAAATTAAATATTTCCTTTGCTATCTTTAAGTCATTAAATCTTCCAATATTATTTCCCGAACTTTCTGTTGATTCTACGTAAACTATATATGGCCCCGCATCCTTTTCTGTAAAATATATAGGAATTTTCTTTTTTTGATTAGTATTTTCTTTATCAACTTGTTGATTCCAATCTGATATGGCGCTTTTGCATGAATCGGCATTTAAACTACTTTTTATAGAACCTGACTTTTTTGCGCATCTAACCTTAATTTTTTTTCTGGAACGTTTTTCGGACCATAAATAATTTCCTGTATATCATTTTTTGAAAAATCGCGAGTAGGCCCCCCGCCGGGGCTTCTGGCCTATCCATCCCCCCAACTTATATAATTAGTAAAGAAACAATAGAAAATATCACTTAATATCAACTCACCAAAACAAAATTAGAGAATTCAAAGAATGCGACCTACACAAAAAAGGGTTAGTACCACACCACACGGAGAAAACGCAGCTGTATTGATTGACGATCTCCACAGCACTGAATGATTATTGTGAAAAATTGAAGAACTGTCAGTCATCGATACCTATTTTCAAAGTATCGAGTATACGATACTTTGTACTCACAAGTACAAAGTATCGATACTTCTAAGTATCGTTGCATCCCTAGTACTAAATAAAGGGAAGTAGATAGTTTCTCCAGTGGGATATATCATATCATGATCATGTCTAGCAATTTTGCAAATAATAACGGTAAACCAATACCAGAGTTAACTCTTCTGGAAAGGTTGATTGAATTGATTCAGCTCGACATTAGTACAAATATTGAGGTATATTGATAGTAGGTACGAAGAGCGGCAAAAAGTTCGCATCATATGGGAAACTTGGGCATGCATTCATTTTTTGAAAAATCAGTTTTCGATATCAATTTGGCCTTGACTAATAACTTTTATAATTTTTGTTATTAAAATGGAGGGTTTGAAAGTAATTTTTATAGAATGGTTCCAAAACTTGTTCTTGGTAGATTAAGGGTTTTTAGCGAAAGTAAAAAATGATGGTTTCTGCAGAGAATTTCCGGTTAAACAGGAAAGTAGTGCCAAATAAAAGTTTATAAAAAAACTAATGGCCGGTTACCTGATGGGCATAAGTCAAGTGAAGCTTTAAATGTGATGTGTTAAAATAAAATGTTGTAGTTAGTTTACTTAAATCGTATTATACTAACATGTACTACCTAGTGACTACATGATTTTCAAATCATTAAAATCTCTTTGGTGACTCTTGATGTAACTAGTTAAATAAGATATTTTTGACACAGTCGCACTTTGAGTTAATTGATAATTTATAAAAATGTAGGTTAGCTTGCGTTTGATTGGTTCTTCGTTACAGTTCCCAAGCGAGCGGAGCCAGCCAAGGGCCATAGTGTCGAGTTAAATTTTATCCCAAATATCTGCATTTAACCAATCACAGCAAAACGTACCAACCTGCGCTTTTAATTGTATTCTGATAATACCTCAGCGGAGAAAAAAAGGGCATGCCATTCTAGATGGAGACGTAGGTTTGGAAAACTTGTGACAATTTGCAGCAAAAGACCATATTACCGCCGGACATTATACATAAAATATGTTTACCTATTTTGCTTAATTTGTCTTAAATCTAAAAATGCAATAATAAACTTTGTTTTAAAAGTTGATTTTGGACACTCTGTATATCTAAAAATATTTTCGTTGGAACTTCTTATCTCCCTGCAATTCTTACGTTTAATATTCTTGGCAAAAACGTAAAAAAAAGGGTTTATACATGAACCTATCTAAAAAATAATTGATTTTAAAAAACCTGATTAGCTGGTCCAATCAATGTACATTTATCGATGGGTCCAATACATTGAAGGATACAGAACTAATTTTCAATGTTATTGGATTAATAAAAAAAAAAACGTTTAAAACTTATCTAAAAGTTCATAAAATGTTGTGAAAAGATCAATCTTATAGCCTCTTATTGTATTTATCCAAAAAGGAATCAATTAATAAAAAAAACGATAAAGATACTCAGTTTTTACTCACTAAACTTTAGGACTGATGTATTTAAAAAGTTGTAGAATCTATAAAACCCGGTTTATAGATTCAATACATCGAAATATAAAATCACTTCTGGATATTGTTGCATTTATAAAAGACATTGTAAAACTTATCTAAAATTATGTAAAATTGGTAGAATGTCTTCTATCCTAATTTACTGTTATTAATCCAGAGAGATTTTATTGAATTTATCCGAAATGGATTATATTGTTCCTAAGCTTATACATATTACTAAATTTAGGACTAATATCCACTAAATGCTGTTTTGTAAATTATATAAAATCGTTTTATGATTTATATCAAATTAATTCTCTCCATGGAGAAGCAAACAGCATGTGGGATGGAAGTCTAATATAGTTACCAAGGGTTATGTGGAGAATTCCATAACGAATAAACAGAAGATTGCCACAAACATTCTTGGAGAAACTTCAATGCCACACAGAAAACTTCGTTGTCAGCCGGGATCAATATCACTAATTGCTCAAACTGTGTTATTAATATCTATAATTAATGTTTTTATTCACATGTAATAAAATTGAATAAAATAAAAAAATCTTCATTAACATGTGGTACATCAAATTTAATGACAATAAAGAAGCAGTTCAAGTAGATAGTTTAGTTTAAAAAATAATCTGTACTTATGGTTCTTAATTAATGGCGAAATGTGCTTTTCATCACCAGTTGCGAAACATTTTACTTTTTGTCACTAGTTACGAAAAGTAGGACGTTTCAAAACGTCAAAGAGTTTTGAAAAGTGTCACTTTAGAAAAAGACTTTTAAATTAATTTTAATCATTCAAAGTAAATATGGAAAAGTCCTTTACTCTTGGACTATAATTCCAATAATCGGCAGTAAATGCAAAAATCCAGTAGACTCGGTTTAACGCGCGGACTATTTTTCACTTAGTTCATTGCACTGCATTCATGAAGGTTCTCCCGAAAACTCTTGTTCTAAAAAGAACCTCATTGGTCAATGCGGGTCTAATTTTCCGTCCAGCGAATTGACACTAAAGGAAAGACAAGAATACCTATTAAGGAATTGTTGAAATTTGAACACGCGTATGCACTAAAAGCAAAAGCTAGGTATGGAAAAATACTGGAAACTAACCGACCCATGTTTTTGCCGAAATGAGAGCAAAGTTGCGTAATATCACGCGTTTTTCGATACAGGTGTTTGCAGCTTCTAGATTTTTGGGGGGAAACGCGTAGCAATTCCGCCTATAAAAGCATGATCTTAACAACGAAAAATCAGTCATATACTCATTTCTAGTTGCAGTCGGTCCTTATGGCCGAAAGAAAAAAATTATAAGAAAAACAGATGCAGCGGGTCGCTATGCTCGACATGTCTTTAAAGGCTTTTCAAAAGTTAAATTAGTAATTCTCGGCGGTAATATGGTCTTAGTTGCGACCATCTCGGAAGTACGGTCTCCCAGTTTAGAGGCTATTAAAATTAACTAAGTATTTACAACAAAATTCTGGAACAGTGTGAATATTTACGCAAGCAACGAAGGGGTGAAATTCGGCGAGAGCACAGATGGTATCTAGACGCAATTAAGGTTACTCCGCAGGTTCCACGAATAGCGAGTAGAGACAGTAAGTGTAATTTTAAGCTAATAATAATGCATATGGTACTAAGAGTGACTATTTGTTTTGATGCTATATAAACAATATAATTCAGTGCCGATTATGAAAAAGTACGCCTAGAAAAAGGCACCCCGTATTAATTTTCATGAGACCGTGTGGTCGAGTATGTTATTATTAAGAATTTCTCATTAAAGAGCACAGCTAATCCATCTGCTTTTTATTTAATTAGCCATTATACAAAATTATCTGGGTCCTACGAAAGTAGAAATTTTCAGTAATTGTAAGCATGCAATTTAATCACTGCAGGTAATTTTGGTTAATCGACGTATTTAGTGGTACTTAAAAGAAAATTGCTTGACTGGCTCTATTTAACATATAATGCTACCAGTAAAAGATTGGACATACCAAGAAGGCTAATTCACTGTGAAAATTTCTTATTGCCATAATAATAATAGCCGGCCTAAATGGACGAATTATTTGCAGCACACATGTTGATTATTTGGCGGCCTGTAGATACGAGGTCAATTTAAAAAGATAGTAAGAGAATAAATATAACCGTTTTATTTTAATAGAAGGATATGTTCCCTTTCGAATGTGTGTGTTTTTTGTAGGTATATTCATTAATAAATGACCATCGTACAAAATACGTACTGGTAAGAGGCATAAGTGGGTTCAAAGTTCATGGGAAAGATGAGCGATTACACAGATGCATAAAGAATGGATTTTTCGTCGATATTTGGGTGTCAACACACTGGTACTGCGAACCCGGTTATAACTAAAGAACAGGAGGTGAAGAAAAGGCCGAGATTAAAGTAAGTAAAAGAGGATAAATCGGCGTTCGTTACACTTGTTCTCATAATTTAGAGATGTTTTTTTTTTTTAAATATATGCCACTGAATTCATGTTAACAAAATAAATTGCCGTACATTTCTATTAAACATTAAATAAAAATAAAATGTAAAACGTACCGACCCCCAGTCTATGTATTACCTTCTAAAATCCGGCAGTCAGACACGTGATCATATAATTTTTACAAACCTATTTGTATCCATCCATTACGTTGTGTATTTAGTAGCTCCCAAGTTCTTTTCGAGTTTAGAGTCGCAAAAATTCGTGTTTTTCTTTGTTGGGAACTCTTGTTTCCTCTCTATTTGTTCCTCCTTATCTTAGCAATTAATACACCAAGAACATTTAATATATTTATTAAATAAACGGAATCAGTGAGCACACGTTAACTTAAAACAAACCTTCACAAGTGAAGAAGTACGTATTAATTTCCTTAAAGTTCAATAGAACATAGGTAAGTTAGGTCCCTTTGTTAAACTCTAAATATACTTAATTATGCCACCTTTCATAACTTATAGTAACATCCAAGACCGTAGTACTTTATATACCCACCATTTTTAATTCATGAATCAGTTGACCTATTAATATATTAGTCCAGAGTAATTGGATGTGATACCTGTCACTTATCACATACAACACACCAGTTATAATTTAGTTATAGCTTTACGTCCCAATATTAACATATTATTGGCGAATATTTAATTACCGAATGTTTTTTTTGTAGGTGTGGTACCTGGTAATTATTGCATTGTTCTCTTCTCTTAATACTGCATTAGTCCAGAACTTAACGTATCAACGGTTACGATAATAACGAAGATTTTTAAAATGGGAATCAAGTAAAGCAATATAATTTAACACCAAAGCAAGCCGAAAGACAACGGTGCAGGAGCGGACACACAGTTCCTTGGAACTTGGAATATATTTATTTGATATTACAATGATTAATAACTACACAACTAGCTTAGGCATGACAATTTGACTATGATCTACTCTGCTGTTATGCCGGGCAGTGTTACCTCACTGCCAGTGGCCAGCAGATAGTGGCACCCTTAGGGGGTCGATAACAAACCTACTTAATTACTAGGCGTGTGGTACTGTTTAGGTTGTGCTGCACTTTTCGTAAGTCCTAAGATTTGCTTTGATTGGCATAAAGCCTGCTGTTTAAGTGTACATGCTTCATGATTTATGCATAGAAAGGAGGGTGAATGTAGGGAAAATTTATGGAAAAACCCTACTTAAAACTGTTCTGACGGAACAGGGCGTCATAATGCTAAAATTACTATTTACAATATTTACAACATGTAATTAAGACATAATACAAAAGAAGCTATGTACAAGAGAGTTGGGACTTAACTGTGTTAAGTCTATTCAAGTATAGTAATGATATCAGGTCGCTTAGAACGAGTCTCACGGTATCGGCTACGGAGACACGGATGTCTAGGAATGGCTAGGAATCGTATGTGTTGTGATCGTCAAGAGTGCGTATTTATACGCCGGCCAGCTTCCTTAATAAGCCCCGCCCACGCTTCCGAACGCCATGGATTGGCCAGGCAGGAGACAGAGCGCGCAAGTTACCTTATGGGTATTGCGTTTACTGTGCTCCTGATACTGTTGAAAAAGTTAGATGTTAAAATGAGCTTAAAGAGATAGTTTTCGAGTACTTTCGAAAGTAGCCTTTCGAACTATGATTCCCAAAGGTTCCTGTCTTATGGAGGCATGAGCTGTTTATAATATAATGAGATTTCACGGTATATTGTTCCATGGGAGACTGGATTTTCGGGATCATAGCGTTCATTTGCTATATTGGCAGTGAGCGGGGAACCCGCGATCTGTCTTTCAAAAAACCTACATGCGAGGGCGTCGATGTACTCTTCGATGTATTCCATCTTCGCCCACGCATGCAGGTCTTCTACTCTGATGCGGTCCCGTAGGGTTAAAGAAAATGCAACTCTGAGATAGTTGTTTTGCATAATCTGTAATTTCTTTTTATGAGTCCTGGCTACGGAACACCAGACTGGTGAGCCGTAGAGGAGAGCTGGCCGGATGATGGCGCGGTATAGGATTAGTTTATTACCAGGACTAAGGAATGACCTGGCTGTCACAAGTGATGTTAGTTCCCTTTTTACCATTGCATTTTTTGATGATATTGCCTGTATCAATTCAATTCAAATAGTAGCTTTATTGTCTGAAACAGAGTTATTGACAAAGCCCTACTTAATCTAAGTTAGTAAACCTTAAAATACTAAACAATTCAAAGTAAAACACAGTTACAAAATAATAAAATAAAAATACATACATACATATGTTTGGTAATCAGGACTATTCAGGACAGAACATCATTAAAAAATTCTTCTAGAGTATAATATGCCTTAGTAACTAATAATCCATTTAAAAGTTTCTTAAATCTAATATATGAATCTAGTTTTCTTATGCGTAGAGGAAGGTGATTGAACATTTTTTTGTCCATATAAACAAAATAACACCTCACTTGCTCTGAATGTGGGATGGGCAATCGAAGGATGTACTCAAGACGGGTTCCAAAAGAACTACCCCTCACAATGTCCCGCTTGTGTTTCTTGAAGACCACAGTTATTGTTTCGAGTATTTACAAGCAACAAAGGGTCAAGATCTTATTTTGTATAAAGAGATTCCCACAAGACTAATGGCTCCTCACTCTAGAAAGGACCCTAACTGCTCTTTTTTGAAGTACAAACACAGCGTTCAGAAACAAATTCCATAAGATAGATGTGACTCCACAAGAGCATGATGGGCATTCTCTGCCATGTAAAAGTCTAGGTTCAATCACTCTAAGGGTATATCAAACCGATTAATCATCGACTTAACTCGTTACCCTCTCTACAACACCAATAGATTATTATTCGCGTGTACGTACATCTGCATATTCCCATTCATACAGACATCATACAACAACGTACAATTCAATTTCAACCAACTATCGTATCATACACCCGGGATATTCAGTTGTACGCAATTAAATAATTAAAATTGCGGGAGAACGGATTTTGCCTGCTGCACTCCAATCCGTAGGTACCATTTATTATTTCTTTCCTTCTTACTCATCTGACTTCATGATGAACGTACCCTTCAGAAGGCATCGTCCCCATTGACTATAATTCACAAGATGTCCTTAACTTTACTACAAGAACGAAACAAGTGCTAGTGACCTATTTAACAGCTGTGAAATTCGGAAAACATTTCAACTTTCGCTTGATTATTGTTAATATTAAGATTTGATTTGAGACCAGACCTACTATGACCAGGATGGCATTAAACGTGACCAAAATTAATAGAACCCATTTTTTCTTTGATATAATTGCCCTTCCCATTTCCGTGTAATTGTGCTTAACTGGAACAATTTGGTTAACTAATTCCCCCCCCCCCCCCCCCCCGAACTCATGCTTCATGCTTGCTGTTCATTTATTTGTTGAGTTTCACAGACGAATCTTTAAATGAATAATTTTTAGAATCAGCCCAAATATCTTAGAACAGGAAAATTCCAATATTAATAAAATTGAGACCCCCGTAACCCTTCCAGACTTCTCAATTTGTCAATGGTCCACCGTTATATAAGATTCGGCGTTAGGATCACCCTTTATTCCTCATTAACAAATATGTCAGAATTCTGAAATTGCTGGTGCATTTCTCCATGAAACTTTCGATTGTCAACATCGTACACAGCTATATTACTAATTTTTAGAAGTAAGTGGTTTGCACCATGCTTCGTTTAACATGGGTATGTCGCAAATAAAATTCCCTGTCTACGCACATGGTTCAAAGTATTCGGAATTACCTACTTAGTTCTTAGTTTATCATAGAATACATTCACTTATCCACAAAATGCTCGATAAAACTAATGTTTAATTAACTTTAATTAAAAGAAACGCGCCATCATCGTCACTGTAATTTCCCTAATCGCAAAATTTCAACCAAAACTCCAGTCAAAACAAAGGGATACCGACAAGTGGACGCAATAAGAATGTGCGCCAATCGACCAATCCAGGCGATAGCCGTTGTCATAGGAACAGCGTAAACAAAATAGAATACGTGCTCTATGACGTAAAATCGGGACGCGTGAACGTGTACGTATGTTAGAAAATTGCTCTAGTACTTTAGTAGATAATTGGATAATGGTAATGCTAAATATACTGAAAAATTGACAAATAACTTTTAATATTAGGTATTAATGGCATAATAATGGCATATTATTTTATGATTTTTATGCAATTTTCGGGGCGCACGTGCTGCTATGCCCCACAGCAGGGGCCGCCAATGATTACAATTATCTTTTGCATAAACTATACCTACATCTCTTCTTTGACGTTCCTATGTCCATTGTGGTTTGGCTGACAATAAATATATTATTTACTTATTCATTTAAGTTACTGATTTCACACAATCGTTTTTTTATGTGCCTATTCACGTGGGCTTTCAGATTACCTTTCCTATTTGTCTTATATGAACATTCTAAACAATGAAACCACTCGAATTCGTCAGGATTTTTATGCACTAATTGGTGGACTTTTAGCGCCCCTTTCCGAACTGTTTTGAAAGAGCATGTTGAACACTCGAACCACTGAATTTGATCAGCAGGCTTATGAACTAGACTATGTGCTAACAAATGAGGTTTGGTTATTGTTTTATAGGAACACTCTGCAAATTTATGCCAACCTTTTGCGTCGTCACTGTGATGCTTAAGCTGGTGTTTATTGAAAAAATCCTTTCGAAAGGTTCTATAAAAGCAATCCGAACACCGCAACCAGACCAAACTATGTTCATCGGTAGTTTTATGTGTATTTAAATGTTTTCTTAGATCACTTTTATGCTTTGTTTTAAGCGAACATTCTGAACAGTGAAACCACTCGATTTCGTCAGATTTTTTATGCTTTAATTGGTGCTTATTTAGCGAGCATTTTCTAGGTGTTTTGTATGAGCATGTTGAACACTTAAACCACTGGATTTGATCAGCAGGTTTATGAGTTATGGCATGCTGTGATAAATGACGTTTCCTTTTTGTTTTATAGGAACACTCTAAACAGCGAAACCACTGAATATGATCATCAGGCTTATGAATTATGTTATGCTCTGATAAATGACTTTTCTTTTTTGTTTTATAGGGACACACTGAACATTTGTGCCAATATTCTTTGGCTTTGTATTGATGACTAATACGGTCGCTCTGGAAATGATCAGTGGTTTCATAAGAAAACTTGAACAATTTTAACTGTTGTGTGTCTCTGTTATGCACCATAACAGGTTGCTTAAAATTACTTTCCTGGTCAGTATTATTAGGACTTCCAGAACATGTATGCAGAGTAACTTTATCTTCAGATTTATGAAGAAGCTCGTAGCTTAACCTGAGAAAAAGATAAAAAAAAACAACTTTAAAAACTTATTTAGTAGTACATGTTCTAACACCTCTATTATTAATATCCGTATTAAATTTAAAAATGAATTTGGAAGAGTTCAGCATAATAAAAACTAATCGGTAAACCCATATTTATTATCGACTTTAAATTCAGCAACAGAAAAGTCAGTGTTTTTACGGGAATTATTACTGAAAGACGGATTAGGTATGTTAAGTCAAAAACCATACAACTTTGATAGTGCGAAACGCTATGTTATAAAAGTCCGGTTCTGTTTAGATTAAGACACTGTATTGCCACGAAAAGATTTACTTGTTGTATCTGGTTTAACCGGAAATAACAAATCTCATGTCCGCAATGCATAAAACTTCTGAATAATGTCAAAATACTTACTTGAATTCTGACATATCTTCTTCATCTTCACTTTTAATATAAACTTCCTCATGACTTATAAAGTCCGACTGAATCAAATAGTCATCGTTAAATTTCGTCTCATTAGAGTCTCTATAATATAAAATAAATTAACTTTCAGAGAATCAATGTAATTATGTGTTTATGATATTCTAGCATTACTAGAATCTACACGGTGTTTACCATGTACCGCATGAACTATATTGTTTAATGTATTTAATAACAAGTCAAGTCCAATACTGTAAGTGCATACTTTATGCGGACGACATGAAGATTTTAAAAATTATTGACCATCAAGATGACTGCTTGAGGGTGCAGAGCGAGGGGTAAATAACCCTCTTTAAATGGTGTACACTTCTCGTGTAAATGGATGATAAATGGATATAAGTGGCGTAAATCCGAATAAATGCCTGTAAATACTTATGAATTTAAATGAATATAAATGTCATATTGCTTAGATGCCTATAAATAGGTACTAAATGGATTTAAATGGCATAAATTGTTTAAATGACTATAATACTGTAAGTGCCTATAAACACCGGTAAATGGATGCTAAATGTATTTAAATGGATATAAATGGCATTCATGACCATAAATGCTTACAAATGCATATACTCATAAATAGAAATAAATAGTCTAAATGGTTGTGAATGGTATAATAACACAATTTTTTTTAATGGCAATGACCGGCAAGGACCAAGGTAACAACAAAATATTTTATAGACAGAAGCAAAGAGTATATTAATCACATTTATTTTATTGTAATTTAGTGTAAAATATGGCCAAGTACCAGTGGTGAATACCACAATTTTGACTTCTTTGTGACTGGTGGTGGCAAAGTGCTCTTGTAATACACAATATTGATGTAATCGTGCTTCTTTTCTGTCGCAGCACGCCTGTGACGCTAACATCAGATGCAATGCCCAGGGAGCCTATGCCTCGTGGTTTAGAACAAGTTGGAGGAAGCACAGCAGGTGCATTGGGGAGGGTGTAGACCTTTTCCCTGACAGGTATTTAAAGAGCACCTGAAGAATGACATTTTCCCCAAGGTGCCTCTCGGTTGGATCTGGTTCTTCAAAGACCACCCAATCTCCCACCCACAACTCTTCTCGCCTCACCACAACATTCATAGACATGTGTGTAAGTGTGCGCTGGACAGTTCGGATGTGGCTGGCCCCTGTACTCTTAGCAATCGGTCGTTGCTGAGACCCTCGTGGCCTTCACCTAAAAAAGGACAGATTATAAGATAATGTCCAAGCCTTGGTTCAGGCAGATTAAGTCTCGGATTAAGTAGATGATAGAATGATTGTAGAATAATTAAAAATTAATATGATTCTTACTCAGAATCCAGAGAATGGTACTTTTTCGAAGCAAGATTTCAATTTGTCTCTATAAATTGTGAAGGTGGTGAAGGCAGATTCTCATCGACCTCTAGGTGCTGGGGAACTGTTAAGCTGAGCAACTGCTAATGGTGGTGACGATATATCGATATTTTTAAGATATCGATATGATTGATGTATCGAAGTCAGTATATACGATCTAAGGGGATACTCAGAAAAACTACATTTAATGCCGCTTTTACAGCTAGTGCGATTTTTTTTCGTCAGAGGACACGGCGGCGCGGTGCCCTTTAGATAGAGTACATACCTATAAATGCTCATTAATGGATGCAAATGGCCGTATATGGATATAAATGGTCTTTAATGCAAAAAGTGGCATACATGGATTTTAGACGGATTTAATCAAATGCGGTGTACACTTTTTTCCTAGTTATTTACCCCTCGGTGCAGAGTCACTTGAATATTCTTTCTGAATGAACCTTGGCTAACGTGGAAAAATACAAAATTTGAACAGTATCTAAAAGGAAGAATAATAACTGTATGTTTGACTATGTTATTAATAATGAAGTAGGTATTGGAAAGGGTCAATAGGGAATTTAGGTTTGATTATCATAAACTTTATCAGGAACAAAGCTATTAGGCTTTATTAACCGAAATTTAAAGGACTTTGGTGACATAAATTGTTTTAAAGTATTGTACTGCTCATATGTTAGATCTGGGATTCAATATGCCAGTTTATATTTGTGTCAATGATCTTATATGATGTGGTAACTTATTAAAAAACATAGACCCATGAATAGATGTACCAGTTTTCATGCGATGCATTCTATGGAAATCAGTGTACTTATACATTAAAGTTATTTCTAGTTGGATATGAATGTATATCTTCGTGGGTCTCATAGGTGTTGCTGAACATTTTCACATGCAGAAGGCAATGAAAAATATATATAAACGGAATAGTTAAGACTTTAATGCGTCCTTACAGTCAGCTCTATATTCCAGATCATCAACTTTTCTGATCGCCCTTCTTTGTAGAGAAAAATCACGGTTCATACCAGACACGTGGCTTCCATAACAAAATTCCGTAAGAAATCATGAACTGGACGCAAGCAAAGTATACCGACAGTGCTCCTCTAGGGAAAACACATTGTGTAAGATTCCAAAGTGCAAATACACCTGACGCTACTTTAGAGCATAGTTGATCGATATGGGCATGCCATAGCAGTATTTTCATTCCCAGAAAGCCAACTAGATCATTGGAGATGTTAACGTTAATTTTGCGAGTTGAAATAAATAATTATTGATTTTTAGATTAATTCAAACAAAGTTGGTTAGAGGTAAACCAGTCTGCCATTCTTGACTACGTCTCACCAAGATCCTCCTGCAATTTGTCAATTTCCTTTGCTCTTTTAATAACGGTCGTTTCATCCAAGTGTCAGGGTTTTTATCACAGAAGCTCATCTTGTGCCAATAAAACCAGTTGTACCAAGTGCTCAAAGGATCATGAGGATCATAATAACTGCACAAACCCAAATAGGAAGTGTCAGAACTGTATAAAATCAAATAACATGTACAAAACAAAATATGATATTTCACATGCTGCTAATGACTTTGCTGCCACCAAATATCAACTAGATATCTTAAAAAGTAAAATAGACTATAGTGAGTGATTTGTTTATTGAACAACAACTAAACTAATATGTACATTCCAGAATTAGGTATCTTCACTGATTTAGAAAGGGATGAAATTGGATATAACAATATAGTCGTTTTAATGTGGAACAATTTAATTTTATTTAAGGTAATAAAGCATAAAAAACACTTACTTAGGGTTGTCCTTATAAATATTCGAAGTGTACAAACAAATTTTGATCAGTTTTTAATTTTTCTTAAGGCCTTTAATCTTGAGGACTTAGATTTGATTGTTATGGGAGAAACACGTAAAATTGAAAATATCAAAAACTTTACAATTCCGAGCTTTGAAACAATTTATAACAATAGTAGAATTATGTAAATATGTTCTATATTGTTGTGGAGGATTCATTCTTACCCTGGAATTGATTGCCTTTGGCTCCACAAATGATTGAATTTTGTTTGAATTGTTATAGAGCCACTTCGGCCCCGGCTCAAGGATGTAAACTGCACAAGTGCAAGTTTAGTGACCCTAATTAAATGTGTACCTAGTTTCGTCGATTCGGTATCTATTCGGATACCGTTTTCAAGAAAAGCAAAAAACTAAAAATGAAAATGGTTAGCAAATACAATAAAACAGTAAAAAGCTCTTGCAGATTGTCACTAAACTTGCACTTGTGCAGTTTACATCCTTGAGCCGGGGCCGAAGTGGCTCTATAACAATTCAAACAAAATTCAATCATTTGTGGAGCCAAAGGCAATCAATTCCAGGGTAAAAATAGTAGAATTAATCAAAATGGTTTTGCCTTTTATTAATACAAATATAAATTTCAGTATCTTGCATATTACTTTACCCCATAGTAAAGTGTGCATTAGCACTGCTACTTTTTGTTTTACATAGGATAAATTTTACAATTATGTCGTGTTATAGATCTCCAGCGTCGAATGATGATCTGTTTTTGTCTGATATTGAGATGTATCTGTCAAACATGGAAAACAATAATAATAATATTAGTATCTTTTTGAGAGGCATTAATTTTGATATTCTGAAACCAACAAATATTACTGTTAACAGATATTTATCTGTATTGTCCTCTGTAGGGTTTGAACCTTGCATTAAATCATTCACTAGAGTGACATCAGACATTCAAACCTATAAATATATGGTCTATATATTTATTAAAAACAAATTAAGGACTAACAATCTGAACCACAATGGTATTGTATTGGAAACTGATTTAACAGACCACTTTCTCCTTTACTTAGACATATGACTTGACATAAATGAAAACCTACCAGTATCAGCATTTGAACAACAAAACTATATCTCATATAATGATGATCAATTTCTTGAATCACTGGAAGATGAAATTTGGGAACATGTATTGGCTGCTCAAGACCCAGAGTTGGCATATAATATTTTTTTAAAGACTTTTAGTACACTACGTGAAAACTGTAAGACAACAAAAATATTTTATTATAAAAAATATAAAAAAATTAAACCCTGGATTAGATATGGCATTATATGTTCAATAAAACATAGGGAGAAATAAAAAAAACTATTAAAAATAAAAATAACCTCAATCTCAAACAAGAATACTCCACTTATGGTAACATTTTAAACAGAACAATTGGACAGGCTAAAACTCAGTACTATAAAAATCAGATATTGGATGGCATGAACAATATTAAACAAATCTATAAAATAATTAAAGATGCTACAAATGAACAAAACAATAAGAGTAATACTGAAATTACTATAACAGATGAAAATATATAGTTTGACGCGATAAAGGTTGACGTGATTCGATTGCTGTACAGTTTGTCTTCGTGTTTTGTGTGTTATTTTTGAACAGTACAGTTGTGTTGCGTCTTAAAATCTGTGTAAAATTGTGAGCTACGTCTTGGTCTTAACCACACGGCGAAATTACGCACAGTTTCTCCGTTATCCCGAATTACAGCGACAACAAGGAAGACATGGTAAACAAACAATAAGAAGAGGGAAAAAAAGGTTTTGGCAGCATAGCATACAGCGTGCCTACGTTATCAGCGATTTGAAAGATCGAGCAATTTTAGCAGTTGGGGAGTTTTAGGATTGCGCTTCGCTATTTACAACGCAAATTGCTCTATTATGATGAGATTTAAGTGTTGCAGGAACAAAGATTTCTCCAATTATATTTGCATTGTATGCCACTCAGTATTCCACCCTAGTTGCCTTGAACGTTTAACATGTGTAAAATTGGGAGGATACAGAGTGTTATGCTCAGAAAGTTGCCAGGAGTCTCATAACGAGAAGGAAGACCAAACGAAGCAATTTAGGGTTCAATTAGACCTGTCAAAGAAGGAGCTAACTGAAAAAGGAAGATACATCGAGAGGCTTAAGCGCGGCAGTCAAAGTTTTGAACTGGAGGCGTCGGAGGCTGAAAAATCCTTTTCTCTCCAGATTTCACAATTGACCTCAGAGATAAAAACCATGCAAGATAAGGAAGCTCATCTTGTCTCAACAGCCGAAGAATACAAGGAGATGACGCGCGCTTTGAAGAATGAGCTTTTAGAACTGAATTTGCTGAACAAAAGTTTGATAACTTCAATCAATACTTTAGAGGTTCAAAATAATCTCCATTTAAAGGACATAGACTCGCTTAAAATAAAGTTAGAAGAACTACAAAAGTTAACCAACAGCACCAACACAGCGGTGAAAGAACCAGAAACAAAGAAACACACTGGAGTCTTAAAAGACGAGATCAAATATTGGTCATTGGTGGAGATGGCGCTGGGTACCTGCTGAAAAAATCCACCGGAGGTCTATTCGACACGAACTGTCAATATCACCATAAGCGGCCGTTCACCGAGACTTTTCATTTATGTAGGACCATGAGTATGAACTTTAATAAGAACGATTTTGTACTTGTATTCATCTCCAACTATGAAGCTATTCAGGGGAAGCAGATATTAAAAAATGACTTTGATCTTCTGCTTGAAATAACGGCCCACACCAATCTAATCCTTATCGGTTGTGGTTACAGTACCGGTCGTCCTGTACTCAACGACTTTTTGCACAGGCAGTACTGTTTTCTGCAGAAATATTTGGGGGACAATAGGGAAGTTCGATTCATACCCATCCCTGGTAGTACTTTTGATGGCAACATGAACTTTGAAACCAAAACCGAACTCATCTCCTTTTTAACGAAGAAGTACATAACTCCTAACGCAGCATCAGACAATTTTTTATCCCATTGGAGAATGGGAAACCGAACAATCGAACTTACTAAATGTGTCCGCCTATTACCAGAATGTCGGGGGGCTCAGGACGAAACCCAGTCAACTTCTCTGTACAACAAGAGTCTCAGACTTTGATATTGTTACCCTTACTGAGACGTGGCTGACGGATGACATCCATAATTCCGAGATGTTCGACCCGAGTTATGTAGTTTACAGGACAGACAGAAACTATTGTGCATTGGGTTGCACCAGCGGGGGTGGAACGCTGATTGCCGTGAAATCTTATTTGAGCTCCTCTGTTCTGCCAAGCTGCGACAATTTCTCGTTTGAGGACACTTGGGTGAGGATTGAAAGTGGCCAATCTACGGTTGTTGTCGGATGTGTGTATTTTCCTCCTAGATCGTCCATGGAAACATTTTCGGATTTCATAAAACATGTCGAGCAAATAAAAAGAAAGTATCGAAACGCCAAGATGCTGATCACTGGGGACTTCAATCTACCATCACTAAAATGGACAAACGATAATGGGATTCTAGTTCCATCTGACCTCTCTCTACCAGCAGCAGAAACGTTTGTGACCGGAATGTTCCTCAGCGAGTTTGTTCAAGCAAACCATATTGCAAACGAGTTTGGAAACTTCTTGGACTTGGTTTTTCATGATGATCTTTGCGGGTTTTCAATAGGGGATGCGAGTTTGCCATTATCCAACCTTGTTCGGCATCACAAACCTATAGAGATGGTCTTTGCTCTTCACACATCTCCAACTGTACAAACGACCGGGGGTAGTGTTTATAACTTTGAAAAGGCGGACTATGAGGGTCTAAATTGCTACTTTTCTGATGTGGATTGGAAGGTTCTGGAACAGTGCAGAGTTGTCGATGACTCAGTACCGTTATTTTACGAAATACTTTATGATGCTGTAGAAAAATACGTTCCAAAAATCTACAGAAAAAGAGGCAAGTTTCCAAAATGGTACACCACAGAGATTATCAGGACCATTAGGAAGAAGAACAAGGCCTACCAGAAGTATAAACGCTCAAATTCTCTAGCCGACTAGAATAAATATTCTTTACTCAGAAGCAATGCAAAGCACCTTGTGGAAACTAGCTATCTGTTGTATGTTTCTAATACTGAGGTGATAATTCCCCACAACGTCAAATACTTCTGGTCTTTTGTCGGCTCTCTAAAGAAAAGTGGTAGTATGCCAAGTAGTATGACCTATAACAACAAACAACTGAACGACGAGAAAGATTGCTAATGCATTCGCGGATCACTTTGAGTCTTGCTATAGGGTTTATCCTAGTAACATCGTTGGGAGACTGCCCGAGTCTGAGTCCGTTGAACTTTTTGCGCACCACTTTACTGCAAATGAAGTGGCCCGGAAACTGGAAATTTTGGACAAAAATAAAAGCACAGGACTAGATGGAGTACCCGCGTTACTATTGAGAGGCTCAACTCTTGCAGTCCTTCTAAGTCAGATTTACCAGGCTTCTTTTAATCAGGAGACCTTTCCAAGAGCATGGAAATACTCTTCTATTGCTCCAATTTTCAAGTCAAGTTCAAAAAACGAGATCATTAACTATAGGGCCATTTCACTACTTCCTGTAATGTCGAAAGTGTTCGAAAGCATTATCACCGATGAAATCTTTGAGAAGTTCAAACACCACTAATCTGGGAGTTTTCCACAATTATTTGGTCAATAACATCGAAAACGGCTTCCAGGTAGATGTGATATACACCGACCTCACAAAGGCATTTGACCGGGTATCACACTCTTTACTCGTCGATAGGCTTTCGCGGTTGGGAATAAGAGACAATTATATAGAGACAATAGATAGAAAACAGTGCGTTCAGTTCGGAAGCAGAACATCCCGGGATGTCATCGTCACGTCGGGTGTCCCTCAGGGCTCTCATCTGGGTCCAGTCCTGTTTCTCCTGTACATAAACAGTGTTTCGTCTGTGTTTGAAACTTGTAAATTTTTATTGTATGCCGACGACTTGAAGCTTTTTAGTGTAATAAAGACCAAAGATGACTGTGATAAGGTTCAAGACGACTTAAACAGACTAAATACATGGTGTGTTAATAACTGTTTGGAGATTAATGTTAGTAAGTGTAAAGTTATGCGTTTTTTTAAATGTAAAAGTCTCTTAGTAAGTAATTATTTTATAAAAAACAACATCATCAAAATTGTCGATCATTTTAATGACTTAGGAGTAACATTTAGCACTGATTTGAGTTTTAACAGGCACATTGACTGTACCGCACTGAAATCCTCGAGAATGATTGGCTTTATTCGCAGAACTTGTTCAAAAATATATGATACTAAAGCTATTAAATCATTATACAACTGTCTAATTCTCAGTGTGTTGGAGTAGAACAGTATTATATGGTGTTCGTATTATCAATGTCATAAAGAGCGATTGGAGCGAGTGCAGAATAAGTTTGTCAGGTTTTTATTGTATAAACACAGGTTTCCTTATAGTGACGTTCCTTATTTAACTAGAGTTAAGTTAGCTGGGCTTCAGGCCTTGGAGCAGCGCAGGGAGAATGCTATGGCATTATTTACATACAAACTTTTGAACAATCAAATTCAATGTACTCATCTTCTCACGTCGATGTTAATAAGAGTTCCACAAAGAACCACTAGGGCAAACGACTTATTTCCAATAACATTCCATCGAACTAATTATGGCTCTCAAAATTTTAGCGACAAATTAATGTGCAATTATAACAAAAATTTTCCTAATGTTGACTTGTTTATGTTTAAGTATGAGCCGTTTCGCAGGGCTGTTAAAGCTCCAAGATAGCCCTGTCACAATGGTTACTTTTCCTAACTGTGTACTTACTATGCAACAAATACTTTGCAAATATAGGAGAAACAATGGCTGCTGAAATTCCTGACAGCGCATTTCGGGATAATGATGTTGGCAATAACCTACCAAATTCTATGTCACTCACACCAGCTACATTTAATGAACTAATTAATCATCCATTTAATGAATCAATTTATACTCTGTCATATTAAAACCCTTAACTCATATAATCAATCTTATCTTTACCACAGGAATAGTACCTACAGTTTTTAAATGCGCTATCATAACTCCCATATATAAAAAAGGAACAAAATCAGAAATTTCCAACTACAGACCCATTAGTGTTCTCACTACTTTCAAAAAAATCTTTGAAAAATGCCTATAATTTTTTAACTTCAAATCAATTACTTAATGAGAACCAATTTGGTTTCATAGAGGGTAGAAGCATTAATGATGCATTATTTAATTTGGATGACCAAATAAAAATAAACCTAGACTCAGATCAAAAGTGTATAGCTTTCTCGATTTAGCTAAGGCATTTGACATTGTGCCTCACACCCAGCTACTTCAGATTCTTGAGAAGTATGGTGTCAGAGATGTTGTGTTGGATGTTTTAAAAAGTTATTTACATCAGAGATCTCAAATTGATAAAATAAATCATATTTATAGTGATTCTCTAAATTTCTTAATGGGTGTACCACAAGGCACAGTACTTGGCCCATTATTGTATGTCTGTTACATAAATTCATTAATAAATCTGGATATTAATGGCATGTCAATCACCTCTGCAAATGATACAGTGCTGTATTTTCTTGTTCATCGTGGGATTCATTGAAAAGTAAAATCATTCTAGGTCTGGGTAAAATAAAAACATGGCTAAACTCTCGCAAATTATCACTAAATGTTGTTAAAACTATTTATGTTGCTTTTTCTCTTACTGAATCAAGTAGACCTTCATATAGTTCAATAACAGGCAAATATGACGATATATGATACTTAGGAATAACCATTGATTGATACTTAAAATGGTCAGAACATGTTCAGGTGTGGTCTAATTCACAAATTTTATCAGAGAAGAAACATATTTTCTCATAAAATTTTTAATCATAGTCTACAAGTCATTAATGGAATCTATATTACGATGTGGTATTATAGCCTGGGGAGGACTCTACAATAATGCTCTCAATCAGTTAAATGTAGTTCAGAATTATTCATGTTGGGGTTTGGAACCTTCGGCAACAGCACTAAAACAGAGTTTTATCCACAAATAGAATTTTTGCACTCGCTTTGTATTGTATCTCTATGTTTTAATCATCTCCTGATGATGCTAGCATGGTTAGCAAAACGCGCGTCGAGTGCAAAAATTCTGTTTCGTCATTGTGGATAAAATTCTGTTTTAGTCAGAATTATTTATTAAAAATTATTTACAAAAAAGATTGTCTATATCCAACAAATCAATTATACAATGAAAACATTTTAAGTGTTAGAGGTCTATACTTATTAAGCAACTATATTTATTGTTTTAAAAATTAGAATAGACATGTAGATCATGCTTATGGTACTAGAAATAATTATAATAATGCATTGATTGTCCCTTTTAGAAAGTTTGATGTAGTGATCGGCCGATACCGATATAAATATCGGTGTATCGGTATCGTATCGGCATATCGGCAAATTTTGCCGATAATCGGTATCGCCGAAATTTTGCCGATAAATTTCGGCATTTTTTAAATTAAAGCAATTTTATTTTATTTATTTTGAAATACAAATCTAGCATTAAAATTTCTTGTAATAAAACAAAAAACAATCAAATTACTTTTAAACTAATTTTTATTATTTTAAATAACACAGCATCAAGAATTTAACATTGCAAATAAAGTGCACTTAGGCAATTCCTCTACACTAAACAGGAAATAAGAAAAATAAAAGTTTGATACATGTGATTATTCATGACGTAATGTAGTATAAACTACTAACTAGTAATCAAAATTTAACTTTTTCAAATTGCGATGCAAAAAGATCAGGATTTCAGCACGCTCAGGGATCAATCTATTTCTTCTAATACAACAAATGTTGCCAGCATCGGAGAAAATTTGCTCACTAAAGACTCTTATACAAATACAAATACAAATAATTTATTGATGCCAATACACATAGTGTTTACACAGGTCAATGAGTATAAAACATAGAGCATCGAATGCAATGTTAATTAAAATGACTATCACTAAACACATTAAAATAAAATTTGCATAAACAATACCATTGAACATATTACAAGCAGTGAAAAGAAAAAAACTACACGACATTCAGATCATAATTCAGGAACTCATTCAAGCTATATACTGCTTTTTCACATAAAAGATCTTTACAGGCCTTTTTAAATTGCATTGCCGGCAACTCCCTCATACCCCCTGGCAGCCTGTTATAAAATTTTACTGCCAGATACCCAGGGCCATTTTGACTACGTTTAAGTCGACAGTATTGTACAACACAGTCGTTCTTATTCCGGGTATCATATTGATGTATATTGTTATACGACTGGTACTTAGCAGGATTATTCTTTATGTACAGGGTGGCTCGAATTCGTGTCTATGTATGGGGATCTCGAAAACCGTAAGAGATACAGTGTCGATCAAATTAAGGCAAAATTGCGCATTTAGGTGCCTAACAATATGCCGTTTAGAAAGTTTTAAAATTCCGAGTATTTACGGAGATATCCGGAAAAAACCGAAATTTTGAAAAATCGTTTTATTTTTTTCCTAGGCTTATTTAAAAACGGATTTCAAATCTAATTGCACTTTTGCTCAACTTTCTTTTTTTAAATACGGACTTATTTTTTTTTATCGTTTTTCAGATGGTATTGGCGTTATAAATATAAGTATGTGTTATATTTTTTTATTTTATTTTTATTTTTATTTTTTTATTATTTTTATTTTATATATATTCTTTTGGCATGATTTTATATAATTTAATTTAATATTCTCGTAAGAAATAATTTTTTATTTTTAATACGCCCCAATTTTTCACTTAATACAAAAAACAAAATAAAATATTTTTTAAGAATATAAATATTTCAAAAGTACCTACCTTAAAATGTTTAAAATTACGCCAAAGCAAAATATATAATTAAAAAAAATAATAATAAAAAAAATAAAAATGAAAAAAAAAAAACATATTAATAACGCCAAGACCATCTGAAAAACGAAAAAAAAATTAAAGTTCGTATTTAAAAAAAGAAAGATAATGATGATCCCTTGAAGACGAAACGTCGGATTTCAAACTGGATACCATCATTGGATAGAGCGGAAAAAGTGGCAATGCAAAAGTGCAATTCAATTTGAAATCCGTTTTTAAATAAGCCCAGGAAAAAAATAAAACGATTTCTCAAAATTTCGGGTTTTTCCGGATATCTACGGAATTACTCGGAATTTTAAAACTTTCTAAACGGCATATTGTTAGGCACCTAAATGCGCAATTTTGCCTTAATATGACCGACACTGTATCTCTTACGGTTTTGGAGTTCCCCATACATAGACACGAATTCGAGCCACCCTGTACAGAAGATTTTCAAGTATATAACACGAGGGAAAAGTCAATATACCCAAAACAGTAAAGGCGTCCCGGCAGTCGTATCTGTATCCCAATCCCGCAGCGATCCGCACCGCCCTTCGCTGCAGGGCGAACACTCTCCATCTCTGGGCAGCATGGCCCTACACTAGACAAGTGTACGTCATTACAGAGTGGACAAGGGCAAAATAAGCTGTTCGTAGAATTTTGATAGATACATTTCCCGCAATGCAAATACGCCACCCCTCATTCGGCTGCATACACTCTCAATGTGGGAATCCCATTTGAGCCCTGGATCCAGCCAAACTCCCAGAAATTTCACTCTGTCAATATCCCCATTCACCTCATCAGTATCCCTCAAGGAGAAAACCACTGTTTGCGTCTTCTCCCTGTTCAAAAGCAGCCTGTTTGATGCAAACCACTCACTTGTCATTCGCCGTGCCCGTCGCAACATCTCCTGAGTACTATCAAGTGAGTCACCCCGCACAGCAACTGTTGTGTCGTCAGCAAAAAGGGTAAAATCTGAAGTCTGATCGCTAAGGGGTATATTATTTACATTAGAAAGAGTAGGGGACCAAGAATGGAGCCCTGCGGCACCCCTACAGTAATATTCCTTCTTGCTGACACCCCACCAGCTACCTTCACAATTTGGGTGCGGTTACTCAAATAAGACTTAACAAGCTTAAGACCCTTTGGATGAAAGTTATAATGCATAAGTTTTTTCAGGAGAATGCTATGACCGACACAGTCGAATGCCTTGCTAAGGTCACAAAACATTACAGAGCCGTAGTCCTTTGTCTCAAAGACCTCGTTCACATAAGATACAAAGTTTTGAATACCCTGTACAGTATTTTTGTTTCTACGGAAGCCAAATTGACAGTTAGTGAAGAGTTTGTTTGATTCAAAATACTCGGTCATTTTTATTGCCATGCACTTTTCAAATATCTTTGAGAATATAGGCAATAAGGAAATTGGCCTATAATTTTCAGTACTCTGAGGATCACCCTTTTTGAATACAGGTATTACTAAAGCTTCTTTTAATTTATCTGGAAAAACACTGGCACTTATACATTGGTTAATTAGTTTTGTAAATGAAATTATTATAATATTTTTATTGTTTTTATTAGTTTAATGTTTAATCCCGTCATATCAGTACTGTTCTTATTTTTTTATTTATTTATTTTATTTATTTATTTATTCACCTTTTTTCCCTAGATATGCACAACATATATGGAAAACGTCAAAAATATACAACAGCAAAACAACAACATTGAGTATACGTGAACATCAAATCTGATCACAATTAAAATATTCATCTAAATTATAGAAGCTATGTCTAAGTAATTTACTTTGAACAATGCGTTTGAACATCGGAATGCTTTTTATATTTTTAACTGAGTCAGGCAATTTATTATAGATTTTTACTGGAAGTATTGCAGCACTATTGGCAACTATAGTTAAGTTATGTTTCGGTAATAACATATTTGAAGTATGTCTTAGGTTATAATTTAACTCCCTATTCTCGAAGGACATATACAAATTTGGGTGTTTTTTAACATTTAAAACGCAGGACAGAACGTACATAGATGCAACGGTCAGTATTTGAAGACTTTTAAACAATTCACGGCACGAATACAGACGAGACTTAAAAAGCATTGTACGTATAATTCGTTTTTGAAGCACAAATACGCTATGAATTGCGGAAGATCCCCCCCACAAAATAATACAATAATTTAACTTTGAATGAATGTGCGCATAATAATATGTTTTAAGTACATCTACATTTACAAAGTTACGAAGTTTTAATATCACGTAGTTTTGTGTAGCAAGGTTTTGATTTACCTGATCAATATGCTCAGTCCACTTTAGCTGAGAGTCCAAATAGACTCCCAGGAATTTCGTTACATTTTTTTGTTGAATTGTGGTGCCATTAACAGAAGCATAAACACTAAAATCCACAGAACCTGGCGAAAGTAAAATCATTTCGGTTTTTGAGACATTTAAGGCTAAGTAATTTTGTTTGCAATAATTTTGCATTTGGTTTGCACATGCACTAGCCCTACCTGAGAGGTCCTCAATATCTCGCCCCGACACGACGATACCAGTGTCATCCGCAAATTGTGACATATAACATTTAGGAAAGTGCTACCCAAGATCATTAACAAACAAGATAAACAGAATTGGTCCTAAGGTACTTCCCTGGGGGACTCCCAAACCTACTTCCCTCGGTTCCGACTGCAATTCATATCCCGAAACAGTAACCTTAACTCTCTGCACTCTGTTTTGAAGGTAGGTTTTTAACCAATGTAGCGGTTTTTTCTCAATACCCATTGATTTCAATTTTAATAACAACAAGTCATGCCTCATGGTGTCAAAAGCACGTGAAAGGTCAAAATTAATACACAGAGTCCTGCTCCTTCCGTCCAAGTTATGCATTATAAATTTGATTAACAATAAGGCAAGTTCTGTTGAACGTCCCTCCCGAAACCCATATTGGGATGAATTTATTATTTTGTTTATACCAATAAAATGTTTTAAGTTGTCACAAAATGCGTTTTCATAAACCTTAGAGAATACAGAGAGCAAGGAAATGCCACGATAATTAGAAATTTGTTCCACCGATCCTTTTTTATGTATAGGAACAATTATAGATTGTTTTAATAAGGTAGGAAATAAACCATCATCAAATGATTTATTTATCAATGTCGCCAGAGGAAACTTCAAATGCTCTATTACATGACCCAACAGTGAACAAGGAATACCATCAAATCCTTTAGAATTTTTTCTCGAAACTTTTCTTAGAATAGTACCAACTTCATCAGGCAATATATGAAGTAAACTCATTTTTTGAGACGCCAATGTAGCATTCTTTGCGTAATAATTTTCATTTAATTGTGGAGGATTCTGTGGTATTAATTTTTTAGGAGCATCCAGGAAAAAAGTGTTAAAAGCTTCCGCAGACTTATCTAAGTCAATAATAGTATCTCCATCCTTAAGTTTATTAGGCCACGAGTTTAAACCTTTATTGGTGGTCTCACTCTTTATTATATTCCAAACCGCAGACGATTTATTATCTGATGCTAATATTTTGTTATTGAAATAATGTCTTTTAGCGTTGTAGATGCTTTTTTTGTGTATTTTTTTCAATTCAGAGTAAGTATTATATAACAATGGACAATTTGCGTGTTTGTAGGTTTTATAAATGTCACGAAGAAGTTGACCCCGGTTTCTAATTTCTGGTGTAATCCAATCGTTATTTTGATGCGATTCTTTATTTTTTTTTATAATAATACTCTTCTGGAAAGCACAAGTCAACTATTATTGAAAATCTTTTGAAAAA
>MU186827.1:57224-76772 GCA_016904865.1 Pissodes strobi
TAACGTCAGTCTGACAACGTCGCTATAGAAAACTGTTATTTTTACTTAGTCGAAGGCAAAATATGACCTTTGTACCTATATCAACAGAATCATATATTAAGCACTTTACGGAATTATTTCGTCAATTTAAACAGCTTTTTTTTACTTACTGTTTATGCATGATGCATTAAAAGGTGAATTTTAACTTTGTAATTAATAAGAATTATTTAAACTCTTGGAAATCACTATTTACACTTAGCAGTTTTCAAACACGTATTAGACAATGAAACGCGACGTTGCCAAATTTAGTCAGAAATAATGTCCCTAACTTCATTATAACTCACTTCATTAAAGGTGAATAAACTATTACAGTTTAATGCATTTAAAAATGTAAGCGGATCCTTACCAATAGGCTCTATACTATTGGAGAGGGTTTGAGCTATTTCTGAAAAATAGTTATTAAATTCGTCAGCCGAGATACCTACCGAATCTTCCAATATGGCTTTTGATGATTTACCTCTTTTTTCATTAATGATGTTCCACATAGTTTTTATAGGGTTTTTGGAATTGTTTACAAGGTTATCATTAGCCCTAATTTTAGCTTTTTTAATTTCATATTTATATTTAAGACGAAAATTGTTTAACTCAGCCTTGTTTGCTTCATTTTTATATTGATTATACGCTTCACTAAGAAATTTTAAATGTTCGCGCATCTCTCTAAGATCATTGTCAAACCAGGTGATATTATTAGATTGATCAGATCTTACAATATAAGTTTTTTTTTCTGGAAACGACCGCAGAAACGCACCCTCAATCTCACCCAGAAATACATCAAATCTCCCCTCAACATTTAGGTGCAGAAGGGGCAGATAAAAAAATATCTGCTTGATTTTTAAGTAAAGGCATATCCTTTTTATTGAAATCCCAGCATTCAAATGGAGATTCATTTCTGTCAATTACGGAAGTTGATAGGTACAAACTAATTTCCTTCCTTTCCAGTTTTTCTAATTTGTTTCAATACCTTTACTTTTTTTTTGATGGTTCACTTACAAAACTTTCTCATATGACTCCCAAAAAGAAGAATGCGGTGCTGGCGGATCTCTTTAATGTTTGCAAATTTGCCACTATTTAGATGTTTTACTTACCCTAGTATGTATGTATATTAAATACTATATTATTAATATTAAATAATTTGTATATCAATGTTTTAAAATTTCGTGCCGATACCCATATTTTATCGGTATCGGCAACTCAAATATCGGTATCGGCAAAAAAAAAGCATATCGGCCGATCACTAGTTTGATGGTAACCAGAGGTTTGCATCTGTAGTTGCACCAAAACAGGTTAAAATCTTTATTTCGAAAAACATGAATCATTTGTTAAATGTTTTGTGAATTGTGGTATGTTGTCTAATTGTTTGATCTGAATTGTGCTGAGTGAGGATTGTTGAATATTTGTTTTTGTTAGCCAAGTGTTAAGTTAGGGTTGCGAGAACAAAATAGTTCGCTTGTATTGTATCTCAATGTTAGATACTATGTATGATAAACCTCTGCACATACAAGTGGCAATACCTAGGTGCATGACAGAACTTTTAGCCCTTAGATAGGATAGGTACAGATATGAATGTTTAATGTACTTTTTGAATAAATAAAATTAAAATTAAACTCCTTTTAATAGCTTCACTGTGAAACTTACTATATCGTCCACTGACCTAATAAAGAAATCAGTCAAATATTCTGTCAAAAAGATGTTTAACAGGCTACCAGGATCCATAAGACGAATTGGCTGTAGAAAGCATTTCAAAAAAGCTGTAAAAGAATTTCTGATTGAAAAGGTTTGCTATAGCGTGGAGGAGATCTTTTTGGACTCAGTTGCTTGATTTGGCCTGAGTTTGCTTTATTTAATTTTATGTTTAGAATCATACGTGATGCATAGTAAAAGCTGTATTTCTAAAATTTCCGTGCTCCATTAATTTTATTATGATTTGATGCTATAATAATCGTTATTTTAATCTTATGGTTTTGTTCAGTGTTTTTAAGTCTTAGACAATAAAGCACATTTTGAATTTGAATTTAAGCATATTTAGGGTTCATAGTTATGTGGTCATTTGAACTATTCGACTTCTCCCTCAGTGTGATAACAATGGACCATTGTTCTCTATGCTTGTTTCGACCATTAGCTAATCTTTCCCTATAATTCCTTTGCTTTGTACATTTAACTATTTGACGATAAATAGTTCGATATTTATAAAAATAGTAATGAAAACTGGTGTCAGTCGTAAATTTTCTAATTGTAAGTATAAAGATCTGATTGTAAGTATAAAGATCTGATTGAAAAATATCTGTTTTCAATAAAGACTAATGCGGAAGGGGTTGATGGTGTTACATTACGCATGTAGCTGTAGGAAGGTTAAATTAGGATCTCTCTAAAATTACCATTTGGGCAACAAAAAACTCTCTGATAGCATAAACCTAAGGGAGTAGTTAGGTTTATGATGATAGTTAATCCTGCAAAAACACATGCAATATTATTTGGCAGGAACATAAATGTTGTAAATATTGATAAAGTTCAAATTTTGGGACAGCAACTAGAATGGGCCAGCGAAGTCAAAAGTCTTGGATTACTACTGGACCCAAACTTGAGTTTTAAGGGGCATGTTGGTAAAATTTGTCAGAAAACATACTTTGCTTTATAACAATTGTATGAGTTTGGGGACCTTTTATCCTCAAAAGTGAAAATTTTACTTACAGAATCATTGGTGCTATCTCATTGTAATTATGCTGTTTGTGTATATGGGCCTTTCTTAACACTGCAGAATAGATACAGAATACAAAAAAATCAAAATAATTGTGTTAGGTACATTTTTAGTATGGGTGGAAGGGAACGTGTAACACCATTTATTAGAGATAATGACATGCTTAAAATGTCTGAGAGAATATTTCTACATTACTCCTTTCTAATTCAGAATATCATTGAAAACAATTGCCCTGAATATTTAGCTCAGCATTTGATAAGAGTGGGTGATCTATACATACAATACCAACAGGGAATAACATTATTGTTTGCACAATACATCTATTTTTATTTTTATTTATTTATTTTATTTTTACACAAATAACGAAAGTTGGTTGCAGAGATTTCAACTCCAAATGTTATTCATCGTTTTGTTTTTTCCAGCCTTATTTTGCGTACAGGGAAACTATCATTAAAGATTCTGACTATCGCTTCATTGAATGGTGACAGCGGATCATAACAATTAGAAATATTAGACCTGCTCAGTTCATTTGCTAGGCTTCTGAATGTTAAAATTAGAGGAACTATAAATCCTGCCATATCTACAACTCCCATGCTTAATTCCATCAGGCAGAAGAAATACAGACCACCACTTCATGATCAGGTGTGCCTGACGGTGTAACATAGGAATAAAACTGAACTTCATCAATAAGATTTACATCACATTACACATCTCTTGTTCAGCTCCTCGTTCGAGTGTTGTATGTTGACAACACTGGTCACGACATATGTCACGTTAGATAGTTTTAAAATGTGGCAGTACGGTAATAGGTAATGTATAGAGTTTATCGGAAATAAATGTTTACAAGCCGTGACTAACAATTCAATTCAATTCAAAAAGTGCTTTATTAGTCTAAAATCATAAATTTTGTTGACAAAGCGTAGGTAAATAAAAGCAGGTAACATCAACACTCATGGTGCGGCCCCACTTCCAACCATGGCATGGCGGCGATCCAGAGACATAAGTATTCCGGCAATTCCAGGAACACAAACATCCCGTCACCCCAGAATACCCGGCAACTCGCCGAACCGCACCACAAGTTAACTAAACTTAACTTAACCTAACTTAAACCACGCTAAACACCCAGAACAATCAAATACAACATGACGTGGTACAATCATTATAATACATCACCAAGTTCAAAGCTCGGCATAAAAGTTAAGCCAGTAAAAGTAAAGGTCAATAAAATAAAATGGTCAATAAAATAAAATGGTCAATAAAACAAAACAATCAATAAAACAAAAAAGTAAAAAAACAAAAATTAAACCTAAAAAATAAGTAACTCACAAACTTGTCAAGCCCAGACTCATTATAATAATTCGTGTCAGAATTTTCTATCCATTATACATTATACAAATGGCAATACATATCTACATGTCAAAGCGTGTCCTGGTAGAATTCAGTCAAAGTGTAATATGCCCTACTCAAAAGTAATTTTTTTAGCAAGCAACGAAAGGTCTCAACGGAATGCACTGTCTTTAAATTGGTTGGTAAATGATTAAAAATTTTTCGACCCTCATAAATTAATGATTTCTTTACTAAAGTAGATTTGGGAATTGGTAAAGGTAAAAGGTGAGCCTGACGCGTCTCTATTTGAGGAGCAGGTCCCTGGAGTGCATTGTGGTTTTTAAAGATAAGGGTTGTCGTCTCTAATATGAAAAGGGAAGTCAGAGTTAAAATCCGTTGAGTAACAAAATGTGGTCTACAAGAATCCCTATGAGTAATGTTAGCAATAAGGCGAACAGCTTTTTTTTGGAGAACAAAAAGCACATTAAGTAGGCCTTGATTTGCAACACCCCAGAATGGTATACCATACCTAAGGTGAGACTCAAACAAAGAGAAGTAAACTGTCCGTGCTAGTTGTGGACCTAATTCTTCCCTCACCACTCGCACAGCAAAACATCCTGATGACAGTCTTCTTCCTAGCATCAACACATGATCTTCAAAACGCAATTCCCGGTCGATTAGAATACCTAGAAACTTGGATACTATAGTTTCTGGCAATGGATCGCCATCCAAGAGTAGCCCACATTTAAACCCAACTATGTGGGTTTTACTGAGGTTTAAACAAAGACGGTTACAGGCAAACCAGTCCTTAATGATCTTGAGATCACTTGCTATAGTTTGATGTAGCTCCCCAATTTCTCTATTTTTCCACAGGATCGATGTGTCGTCGGCAAAGAGAGTGAATTCTCCAGAAACATTAAGTTCAACGATGTCATTAATATAAAGTAGAAATAAAATTGGCCCCAGAACGGAACCCTGAGGAACTCCACAATTGATGTCCAGAACAGAGGACTTTTTACCCGAGTGCGCAACAGATTGGCATCGACCCTCAAGGTAAGACTTAAACCAGGTGTGTGCAACTCCCCGAAACCCATACCTCTCAAGCTTCAACAGCAGAATTCTGTGATCCACACAGTCAAAGGCCTTGGACAGATCACAGAAAACCGCTGCCGAGACACTACCCTGATTAACACCAAAATAAACACCCTCAAGAAAACTGTAAATTGCATCCTGGGTGCTACTAGATGTCTGAAATCCAAATTGCCTGACAGTTAATATCTTTAATGATTGAAGATAATTACAAATCCTCTTCTTCACGAGTTTTTCTATGACTTTGGATAGGGTAGGAAGTAAGGAAATTGGGCGATAATTGGAAGGATCATCAGTTTCACCACCCTTGAACAAGGGAACCACCAAAGAAGACTTTAAGCAAGCAGGAAATGCACCCTCAACCCAAGAATTATTGACAGCAACGGACAGCGCTTCAAGAGCCGTATCAGGTAGCCGCAAAAGCACTTTCGGGGAGATTTTGTCTTCACCACTAGACTTTTTGTCCCTTATTTCAGATATAGTTGTCCTAATTTCATGCATGTTTGTATCATAAAAAGCAAATGTACCAGTGGTGTTATCAACATTCTTAAGAAAAGACAAAGGGTCCGAAGGGGATGCCAGGTTTTGGGTTAAATTATTCGCTACATTGCAATAAAATTTATTCAAGTGGTCTGGATCAATATTTGGACTGTTTTTGACTGAGTTCTTGCGAAAATCATTAACTATGGACCAGCTTTCTTTTTGCGTATTCTTAGCCTCAAAAAGCCTCTTATTATAGTACACCTTTTTTGCAGATTTAATGAGCTTCCTATAGACACTACGATAAGCATTACAATAGACAAGAAAACTTTGATCATTACTGAATTTTTTCAAGTAGTTTAAGGAGCGTAAATTATTCCCTGATGTTCTTAAACCTTTAGTAAGCCAAAGCTTAGGCTTCTTGTTTTTCTTCTTAACTAGTTGTATGGGAAATGCCAAATTAAATACATCGCATAACATATTGTAAAAATTAGCAATAGGATCAAAACTGAAATTCACATTTTGCCAATCTACTCCATCACACAAGGAACAGAACCTATCAAAATTACGAGAACTGAACACTCTACCAGGACTACGTCTGGATTGCTGCCTTACAATTCTTGGGAGTTTTACAGTGCAACTGACCGCCTCATGATCAGAGATGCCCGCATTCAAAATTGAGCAGGATACTTCCTCATAATTTGAACAACAATAGTCAATCAAAGTTGAACAACCATCTGTGATCCGAGTCGGCCCATTAACATGCATATTTAGTCCATATGTCACAAGCATATTTGCAAGCAGGTTAGTAGTTACAGAATCTCTGTCATTAAAATTAATATTAAAGTCACCGGCCAAGATAATTTTTGAAGAAGACGGAATAGTGGATAGAATCAAATCCAGGCGGTCAAAAAACTCTTTTATTACTCCTGAAGGAGAACGATACAAACAAATAATATATAATCTAAACCGCTTGCAAAAGCATACCGTGAATTCAAATGTCTTCTCTTCTATTAGATGATTATACTTATCAATTCCCACAAAAGAGCCGCCAAGGTGCGAAGATTTTCTTAAGAGTATAAGTGTCCCACCATGCAAAAAATTTTCTCTACACACTATACTCACTAACTCATACTCTGGTATACAAAAACATTCACCTGGCTTTAACCTGTGCTCATTAATCAATATTATGTCAGGAAAACCAATGCTATCCAAAAACACATAAAAAGTATCACATTTATTTCGTAAGGATTGTATATTTAGTAAAATAAGTGAAATTATTGAAGAATCTTCGATTGTTAAGTTTAGTTTACTAGAAGCCCCCTGAGGAGGAGGCCTGGCTATAAAAAATTCGTATTAGTACTTTTATTTATAAGATCATCATTTATAGAAGTATCATCAACTACCTTGCAACTTTCCTCTTTACTATCATTTTCATTTTGTGACATATTTGAATCTGGCCTTTTTAACAAGACAATGCAATTTCAATTGCACACACAAAGCACAATTAGGTACTTTTTACCTGTCGCCTAAATCACCCTTTACACTTCCAAAAGCAAATCATAGAATGACCAAATAGCTTTTTGAAAAACAATTAACCCTACTTACGCAATAAGATACTGATCATTTTCTTCTTTAATCCAAGATGCATCAAGTTGATCAAACTGATTTTCTTCTTTAACTATATCGTATGTGTGGGAACTTTTCCAGGACTCTGGTATTGGCAGATTTTTAAACATACGGCTACTAGAGATGGCAGCGATGTATCGATGTTTTAAAAAAACGATACAACGGAAAAGAAACATCGATGTTTGCACTCAATAGCCTAGTTTACACCGATAGCACGTCTAGTACGGTCCGATTGGACTGAGTGGGTGAGGATAGTACGGTAGCACCAATGCTTGCTTCCCGCCCGTTTACACCGTTTTGCAAACAAGAGTCTAGGTACAGACCCCGGCCGTTTTATTTAAAGCTTCAAACCCTATCCCGGGGTATTATGTATGGTAGTTTTGCATGACCCTCCGCTCGCTTCGCTCGCTACGGGGGCTCAATCAACAAGAACTAACCAAAACTAACCCAAGGCTAACCCAAACTAAACCTAAATGAAGATAAAAAGGTAAATTATAAAAAACAATAAAAAAAAGTTTGTCCCGACCGACGGGGTCTTGTCTTATGAAGATAGTGATAAATATAAATAATAAATGAGTCTTTTGCTTTCATCTCTACTTTATTTCATGGCATGGAATTACATTTGCTCTTTATTTTGCAGCTGGAATAATGGATAAATTAAGTTTTGTTCTACAATCTGTTGATCTTTTTGAAACAAAATAATCAATATACCTAGAAGGAAAAGGTTATTAAAGAGGCTTAAACGGGCAAGGCAAGAACTTCGCAACAGACTAGAGCTCCATATAGCATCCGTGATCTATATTGTTGCCATCTTAGTAACAAGGAAGAGTAGATAATAACCTAAGTTTAGTGGTGGTAGTGATTTTTTGCGTATATATTGAAAATATCACTTTGTTCCTGTGCATTCGCGTCATGTCTTCGCGATCCAATTAGCTTGTCGCAAGAGCCGCATTTAAAGATCCTTTACAAGCGTAGCAGACTATATCAAAATCGGCTTTTCCTATTGGTGGATCCTTGTATTACAATATGTCTTCGTGATGCAATCAATTTCTCGCAAGAGCTCTCGTGGTGTAGCGGTTTAAAGCGTTGGGTCTCACCTAGAAAACACGGGTTCGAACCCCGTTGCTTTTTTTATTATTTTTTTAAAGATTATGTTTCTAAACAGCTTTTTTTTCTTGATTTTGGGTTAGCACCTGGTTATTTTCATTTTTTTGAGCCCCGTAGCGAGCGGAGCGAGCGGAAGGCCATGCGGATCGACCAATAGGAGAGGCCGATTTTGATATAGTCGGCTACGCTTGTAAAGGATCTAAAAATGCGCAAGAGCCCTCGTGGTTGAGGGGTCTAGATGGTTACGTTTCAATTCGGCGGTCTGGGTTAAAATCCTGTTGATTTTTTAAATATTTTAGTTTAAAGGTATGTTTCTAAACAGTTTTTTTCTTGATTTTGGGTATGTCTTGGGTTAGTTTTTCGTTTTCTTGAGCCCTCGTAGTGAGCGGAGGGCCATGCGAAAAGTTAAATAAATATGCGCAGGAACACAAGTGGTAGTTTCAATCTATCAGCAAATAACATATAGAATGATTGTTAAATTGTTTAGATAAATATAAATATAAACAATAATATAATGGATCGTTGAAGTTGTGTTAACGCACAACTCGGGTATTAGTTTTAATGTTTTTTTAACAGAATACGAATTGACTCGTCCTTCAAACGGTGAGTAAATTTTCCACTAAACCTTCTAAAATGATATGTGTAAAATAATCTTAAATGTTGTGTGGTAAGTAGTTGAAACATAAAACCTTACAAGGAGACTTTATGTGAGATATGTCTTTATTTATTATATATCCTTCTTTCCCTGAAGAAATTTCTGAAAAGTATTTTAAGTTATAAAAATGATGTAATATTTGGAAATCTTGAAGAAAATTGTAAATCAGTTGAATCTAAATCTCGGGGTTACTAATATAATGGTTTCGTCATCATCGTTAGAATCGGAGTCGCTGGAAAACAGTAGTCTCGCCGCTAAGGCGGCCGCAACAGAGATCATTTTATATTATCAAAACTTCTGCAAAAATTGCAATTTATTGTTGTTTATATAGCAACGCCACCTAGACTTTAGGTGGCGTTGTATATAGTATTTAAACGTCAAAGTCAAACGTCAAGCTTCCATCAATGCGTTCTTATTTTCTCAGAACCGGTGTCCACCGGTTGGTGACGACAGGACCTTAGAAATGTCAACCGTAAAAACATCGGTTCACCAATAATTGAATTCACCGGTGAATAAAATAATACGCCTCTCAGAACCGGTATCCACCGGTTGGTGACGACAGGACTCTAGAAATGTCAACCGTAAAAACATCAGTTCACCAATGATTGAATCCACCGGTGAATAGAAGAATACGCCTCTTTTGACCTTAACAGTTTTGGACATTTCTGTTAAAATATTTAATATCATTTAGTTTTTAATTCAGCCGGTAGATAATTGTATATTTTTATGCTTTCATACAATAAAGAGTTCTTTGTTAAAGTGCTTTTGGTTTTCACTTCCGATTTGTCTTCGGTCGAGTGTAGACGCGTTCGTTGATGCCTCTTCGAGCGCCATTGGCACAGGCCATTGGGCGACACGTGGCAAACGTTTAGTGACCGTTTTTCTCCCCGAGGAAGAACCAGACGTTATGGCCAGCGTAGTCTGTGCCTTTCATTGCTTCATAGCCAGAAGCATAGAAATAGGACTCCTAGAAGGCTGATAGAGTGAGAAGTCCCTCACGGAGAAAGGGAGAAAACAATAGGGGTTGGGTGATAATACTCTTGCGCGGGCATGTAAATAAGACCTTATATTCACTTGCTTACATGCAGTTTATATAACAACACCGTTGCCAAACTAGGAGAAATTTACCGTTTTATGTGTATTTTAATTAGATGACTACGGAAAAACGTGGGAAGTAAACCCCGAAACGGAATTTTTTAAAATCTGTTTCATATTATAAATTTACTCTAATATTTTCGAAGTATATGTTGCTAAGATGTTTGATTATGTTAATAATTTTTGTGTTACGTTAAAACCTAGTACTTTACATATCTTATACTTGGCAACGTTGCGAGATTGCAAGGACGTGGACCCGATCGGGTGCCATCATGAATTCTTGTTTTCTTTGCTTTTCGACTTTCGATGTTCAGTTTTGTGTTTTTTATTATTGCCGTGTGTTTGATAGTACTATAATTCGTTTTTGGTGTTATATGAGAAAAATTCCTTCAACTTAATACTCAACATGCCCTTATACAGACAGGCACGCGCAAAAGCTACGAAACTCAGCGTTTCTGTCTTACACATCGATATTTTGTCTCTCTTCCTTCGTGAGTAGATCTGCTTATATACTCTTATATATTAGCCTTCTAGGAGTCCTATTTCTATGGCCAGAAGAATTCTGTGCCTTTCATACTTTTATAGCCAGAATAAATACCCATTCACGCCGGGACCCAGGCCGGGAGGGGCCGGATGTCCCTGTGGGATCATTTCTGTCTGTGCAGTTCAGTAGATTATATTTTTGCAAAAGCTCGGGAATCACCAGAGGCTGAAGGTTCCCTCAAAATGTGCTGGCAAATTGTTCCTTGAGGGGACAGAAGCCATATTCAGTAAAGAAAGAAAGAAAAGAAAGATAGAAGTGCTTCTTGGAATTGGCAGTGGTACTAGTAAATTATGTGATGTGTATATGACGTGTCAGACACGGACGTAAGTTGAAAGCAGTGTTGCCAACGACACGGAAACTTCCGTGCTTTCACGGATTTTTGAAACTAGAACACGGACACGGATTTATTGGGTTCCGTGCAATGAAAACACGGATTTTTTACTGAAGATTTGGCGTTTTTATATTTGTGCCATATGTCCATTTTAATATAATTCACTTAATTTTAATCGATATTTCATATAGATATTATTCAGTCCTAAAAATAGATGTGCCAATCAACTGGTCTCTTTAGTTTCAAAGATGCATTGATAAATCGGAATTTCAAAATATTGACGACTACTGACAATTTTCGGCTTTGAGTCAAACGTTCAATGCGAAAGTCATTTCCCCATGAGCGCCGGTAGGAGGGGGAAGTTGCCATTGACTTGTATAGGAGTGGATACACAATAAATAGACCAAACATGGCAAATTTACGACCGCGAAATGTAAACAAAGAGATTTCTATTTGGACTTGCGCATTAGGAAATTAGTAGGAGGTAGGCAAATAGGCAGGCCCGGACTTCGAAAGTGATTATTTCACCAAATATTCGGTAGAGGAGTCTTGCCGATTGTGAAATGGGCCCCAGTTGGCATAGTGAAACAAACAATAAGGTATAAATAAGTAATACTTATAATAATTAGACTTACTTGAAATAGGAAATCCTGGGTATTTTGCCTCTACTACTACAAAATACAACCATACACTTTCGGGATCCTATTTTGGTAGCATCGCCCATTGTTTATGTGCGTATTGTTCAATTTAAACGAAAATCAAAACGCACAAACCACAAACGTGAACCACTAAATTAAAACTAATTAAGCAACTACAGACACTAGGTCCAAAGAAAGTAAAAAAGAGTAAAAACTCGAATTATTAACTCAAAACGCCGCGCCGTCAAAACGAAAACACGTCAAAGACAAAAGCCAAGTTCGATCCTGACCGACGCCTGCTGAGACGGCAAGTATTCTAGTGCGCATGACAAAACGGTATCTTCTTCGTTTCCGTTTTTCCATTTTGCGTCGATGTTGTCATGCGCAGAAACCTGTTTTTTCGCCCATAGGTTGCCACTTTTGAATAGTGCGACAGGCGGCTATTGCTTATCCACTCCTATACAAATCTATGGCAGTTGCCTAAAGTACTAAAATAATGCATAGTATAAAAAACATTTCAAACTCATTAAAATTTAGAAAAAACTATCTACACGTTATTTTTGTTGACCCCCAACCACCCCTCTGAAATTTGTTCTGCTGGCGCCCATAATTTTAACATATGAATCTAATTAAAACAAAGAAATTGTTTAATCACTAGTACCATTAATGAAAGTTTACTAGCTTCATAGGTGGTAAAAATAGTATATTATTTTATATGGAGGAAAAGTGATACTTTTCATGGCGCGCTCGTGTTTAACAGCCGAACGGAGTGAGGCTGGTAATAGAGAGCAAGCCATGAAAAGTAACTTTTCCTCCAAATAAAATATGCTGTTTTTTCTTCAAATGTCGACAAATTAATGCAAAAACATCTCTTTTTAATAGTAATAATATCTAATTATTATTAAAGATAAATGGGTTCGCAAGGCGGCTTAGACCACGGTCGTAGGTGGCCTTGCTTAGACCGGTGTCGGTCATGATACAATAAACGGAAGGTTTGATACCTAACCGTCTCAAATTCGTTCGCTCCGCGCAGTGACGTCATTGCGTGATTGGCTTCTATTGAAATGCATACGTTTATAGGCACATAATCATTATGTTTTACCTATTTTCTCTATTTTTTAAGAAAATTTGTGTCCTGGGTGAAATTAAAAACTAATTATTACATATTAATACTATAAAAATACTAATAAAAAAATAATATTCAACCTAACTTTTATGATGAATGGATCAAAATAGTTGTATTAAAAACAGCATCTTTTGAGAAACGTAATAAACTTTTACTTTTATCTAAAAAACGTTTATTGAGTATTGGCCAATCGACAGCAGAAAAAAGGAAATCGATAATAATATTTTTTCTTAAATAATAATTTTAGTCATCTTTCTTTTTTTAGAAATTGTTCAATTTATCAAATCTTGATGGTAGCAAGACCACAGCTTACCAAACAATCAGCTAGCCGACTCTCCTGTCAAAGTGGAAATAAAAATCTGACGTGACCGACGCCATTTCGGGTTAAAACACAGGGCCGGGATAAGGAGTATTCAATTTTAAATAGACAGGATTGGAGTTTTGATATTATATCTTTTTTTTTAGTTTTATCGTTGATTGGATGCAATCAACGGTTTTAGTTAATTTTTATTTGAATATTTGTGTACCTACATTCTCGCTAAACCAAAAAAATAGATATCAACTTTTTGTTTTAAATATAGGTACCTATACTTAGTTTTTTCATTTATAAGATATTGTCTTAAGCGGGAAGAAAGGAAATATAAACCACTGAAATCATAGAAATATTGATTTATTTTACAAAAATAACTATTTAAGGTATAACATAGGTTTGTTATCAAATATGTATGTAACAATAGGATGATCATTTTTTGAGGATTCCTCGAATTCTCTAAAAATCGTAGGTACTGCATTGTGATTTAAACGACAAAACTGGCTCTTTGTAAACATTTTTGGCTCGAAATGGATACTGTAAAGCCTGTACTTCTGATAAAGTCTGTCACTGTCCATATTTAATAAGTCTTCTCTTTGACTACTTATGAGCCATGTCCTTGCCCTAAGACAACATTATTATATTATACCAAAGAAAAGTAGTAGAATTTTCTTTGATTATACATAAAAGTACACACCTATTGTATAAACGTAAAACAACCTTTTGTAAGCGATTTAGAGGTACATGTATTTGAAGCTAATATTTAATATAATTTAAGGTTTAAAAAGCTATGGATATGAGTTTTAAATTATGTTAATTTTGTACATGGTGGCCCTTTTAAGAGGGGCCTATACATTATCTCGAAAACTACGGGGGCGGGGGTTGCAAAAAAAACTAAATACAAAAGTTGTTCCTAGTAAAATGATCTTTATTTTTTTGCTTGTTTTTTTTTGTATTTTTTTAATTGTCACTTTTTTATATACAGGGTGGGCAAAGTTAATTTTTTTAATGAAACACCCTATATTTTATTACATTTTTGGACTCTACTTAAAATTCTCAGAATATTTGATGTAGAGATAGTACTTTCACAGCTATAAACAGTTGAAAATCGGTACTTTGGCTAAGTTTCATCTTGGTAGCAAGAAGACCATTAGAGATGGAGTAAAATTAATTTCACATTCCGAGGTACCAAATTTGGTACCCATCGTACCACCTGCCAGTTAGTACCGTCGGATAGCTCTTGAAAAGTTCAGATAGGAATGTGAAATTCAGTTTGCTCAATCTCTAATGGTATTCGTGATACCAGGGTGAAAAGTAACCAAAGTACCGATTTTCAACTGTTTATAGCTGTGAAAGTACTAACTCTAGAGGTATAACATCATACATCAAATATGCTTAGAATTTTAAATAGAATCCAAAAATGTAATAAAATATAGGGTGTTTCATTGAAGAAAATATAACTTTATTTGATCACCCTGTATATAAAAAAGTGTCGATTAAAAAAGATAAAAAAATAAAGATTATTTTACTAGGAACAACTTTTGTATTTATTTTTTTTTGCAACCCCCGTCGTTTTCGAGATAAGTTATAGGCCCCTCTTAAACGGGCCACCCTGCACAATAATTGTTTTTTCTACAGCCGTGCGCAAAATAACTAATTAGTAATTTGAAATGAAATCGCAAAATCGACGAACGCCGCGGCATCCTTATTTTATGCTCTAAAGCGTACATGGAAAAGAGAGTTTGCTATGGATAGTGATGGCAACCAAAAGTATAAATAAATGACAGTCGTGCATTTGTTACAATGGATGCTGGCACTCCTGCTCTAAATATGCCCGAATATAATATGCGAAAAATGACAAGTCATTTGCAAATTTCAGAATAAGTAGAGAGAAAAATGTGCATTTAATTTAAAAAAATGCGACTATAGAAAAAGTTCTGTGTATTTTTTGAGCGCGAAGTAAAGCCGGGAACACACTTTCGACACGCCACGCCACTCTGCGAGCTAGCGTGTGCCGTGGCGTGCTATGCAAAAAGTGCGGAGCTTCTAAAACAATGCTTTTATATGGACCGGAAACACACACACCGCACGGCACGGAAATCACTCCACGCCACGCTGACGTCAAACTCCATGTATGCTGCAGCATGTGGAAATCCACACTTTTGTTGCCACGCGTGGTGAGCACTGAGGCGCCAAAAAGCGAATTCGGTTAATTTATTCAGTAATTTTTAATGCGATTTTAATCCTAAAATGGATGACTTACTTATTGAAAAGGTGCGAGAGCATGAATGTTTGTTTATACAACGTCAAATGCCGAGATTACAGGGATAATCATATGAGACAGACGTTCTGGGAGGAAATTGGACGGGAATTAAAAATTTCTGGCAACTAAATGAATTATTTATTGAATTATTTGTAGATAATGAAGTGACACACCTGACATAAGAAAAATGTTTTCGTCGACAAAACTTTTTCTTACGAAAGATTGGCTTAGAAACTGGAAATATTAGGTCTTTTGAATAAAGATGGAGTACATGCTTTGTAGTACATGTTAGTACATAGTCTTTACATGTAGTTCCATGTATGGATCCGATAAGAATACATCCATAATATGAATTAATAATTATACCAGCCTATGAAATTAGCCCAATTCTTATCTTCTTTGGTTAGCTTCGTGTACCCAGGATGCTCTATGACTTGCCTTATTTTTTAATATATAGATAGACTCCAACTTCTTCCAATTCCTCTTCTCAATCAGAATAATCGGTACTGCTGGCGTGTTCAATTTCTAGAAACACTGCTGCTGCGAGAAAAAATTAAATTGAGAAATAAACGTCAACTGACGTGTGGTGTACATCGCATCGATTGCTTGCCTATAGTGTGTTTCTAAACCAAAAATTTTGCGCCACGCCACGAAACGCGCTAGCTCGCAGAGTGGCGTGGCGTGTCGAAAGTGTGTTCCCGGCTTTAGATTGCCATTTTCGAAAGGTTAACGCGCTCCACGGTAATATTCGTTCTCAAGCGGCAATCCGTTACTTTACGCTCTAAAAACACAAATAACTACTAAAACAATTAATTTGTTTAAGGTAATTTGTAACATAATCTTCATTTTAGGATAAACAATATCATAGTAAGAAGTATTACATTCAAAATAACTTACATTCCAGTAAAAACAGCTATGCTTACATTAATGAAATATATTTCTAGGCTACAAAAGTACATCATTTTTAAGATGCTTGTCAAAAAAACTTATCTAATGGCATCTTTGGGAAATCTAAAATAGTATATTATGATATAAGTGTATAAGAGGGCCTTTAAAGCACGCGCGACATATTTCAAAACACGGCGCGCAGCGGAGTGTTTTGTAAGTCGCAAGGGCTTTAAAGGCCTCTTATACACGTATATCATACGCTATTTTTTATTACGAATGCATCATAATCTCAAAAATGTTTTAAATATTAAACTTAAGAGATATATTGACGAATATATTAATCTGTCACATTTGACATGATCAAATGTTTCTATAGCAACCTTTAAAAAAGTAGGCGCACCATAAACATCATTTTATGCACGCTACAGCGTGCGATAATCATTGATTATGATGCATGCGTAATAAAAAAAAAATTATTTTCTTGTTAGATTCATAACTTTTCGCACTGCAGTTTTTAGCGGCACAAACGTATCCACCTCGCGGTTTATCTATTTCTATTATATACAAGCACAGATATTATAAAATAAGTAGTTTGTTCAAGAACGTATGTACACTGTTAATTACTGTAACTAGAAAACATATATACCTAAACTGAAACTACGACACTGGCTAACACAAACAACTCATCTGACACGACCACGAGCGACGAGCCAACACTGTCGAATTTGATAGATTTTAACCCAGAATGGCGGCCTGCGCGAGGAAATGCGCATATCGTTCAAATTTTAAGAGTTGGATAGCTGATTGTTTGGTAAGCTGTGGCAAGACCATTAGAGATGGAGTAAAATTAATTTCACATTCCTATCTTAACTTCTCAAGAGCTATCTGACGGTACTAATTAGCAGGTGGTACCATGGGTACCAAATCTGGTACATCGGTAGGTACCACTGGCAGGTGGTACCATGGGTACCAAATCTGGTACCACGGTAGGTACCATTGGCAGGTGGTACCATGGGTACCTAATCTGGTACCTCTGTAGGTACCATCAGATAGCACCATCAGATAGCTCTTGGAAAGTTAAGATAGGAATGTGGAATTAATTTTTTCTACGACTACCCTGAAAATAGACAAAAACGCACTAACAACTGCTCTTGAAAACTGGACATTTCAAACATCGTGTGAAAAGTATACTTTGCACACGGCGTGTGCAAAGTATACTTTTCACACGCTTATTCGGCTATTTAGATTAAAGGGCTTCGTCTCCGTTTTAGAGCTTCGTCCTCAAAGGTCCCATTACCAGATCTCTAAAAAAACGGGCCCAATTATAGGGCACCCCCCGGGAGCCCCTTTTTGCAAAACTGTAGAAAATGGAACTCTTATACCAGAAGCCCCCTTTTAAGACTTAGAGCGCATTTTAGGGCTTCGCCCCCGCTAAATTGCTAAATCTGTAAAAAATGGGACTCCCGTGCCATAGGCCCCATTCTAGGGTTTCGCTCCCCGGGGCTCCATTTTAGGGCTTCGCCCTCGGAGCCTCTTTTACAAAATATTTGGAAAATAGGAACCCCACTCCGGTGGCCCCATTTTAGGACTGTGTCCTGTAACGGAATATATGTTAAATATAATGTTATGAAATATTTGTCTATTCCGCTCCATTTATTCTACCTATTTGTCAATGGTTTGGTACATTGATAGGCAGTTCAATGTTTAGTATATTGATAGGCAATGCTTGAATGCTTGCTTAGCTTGACGCCGTGTTTCTTACAACGGTTGTCACGTGTTTTGAACTGGCCAATAAAAAAAAAAGTTGAATTTTAAATGGGAGAATATATACAGTTTTGGAAAATTCCGTCTCATCTTGTGTTAAAGCGTCGGCACGGTGAGTCCTAATAATTTTTGATCTTAAAATATCTTATTCATTCTGCATATTTTTCAATAATCCTTTCATACTTTAAATTTATAATTAAAAATTGTTTCCAATTCAGTTAGATATATTTGGCTTTTGTATTGCATTTTTAAGTAATTGTGATTTCAACAATTCTAAATTTTTTGGGTGACCTTAAGGTTAAATACCGATTTTTTTGGTGAATAGTTGCGTTTCTTATTGGTCAAATTCGTGCAATTTGATAATGGTTTAATCCAAATTTGTCGAGAGCGGAATTATTTCATCCTTTTAAACGGTCACACACATTAATTAGATATTTTCATTTAGATTTGACGATATTGTTGGGAAGATTCGCAGAGCAGATTTTATCTTTTCCTGTAGAAGGTAGTAAATTGAATTTATAGTAGAATTTCTCTGGGTTTTTCGTAGCAATATTGTTAGCTATAGTAAATTTTTCGCTTTTCAGACTTATTTCATTACTTTTTCAGATTATTTGTTGCTTTAAACTATAATTATTATTGCTTATCGTGTCGGCGTTTGATCCATGATGTATCTGTATTGCTTTGCTTATTAAAGAGCTTAAGCACGTGTAAAATTACCTGGTTGATTTTTTCTTTATCTATAAACATAGTTCCTATCTCAAAGCGAGAGAGTAATTATCTTATCTTTATCTTTATCTTTGATTAATTGAGACGTAATTTACGTCCAATTATTATTTATGTGCCAAGGGCCATCTTAATAAATTAAGTTACCTATTTGGAGTCATTAGACTTGTTTAAGAGAGGTTATACCTCGTTCTTCCTTTTTTTATTAAAGTCTAGTGATTTTCTATTTGAAGTTGCCGAGAGCCACTGTTGGACAAGTTTCATAACTTTCTTTTAAATTTCTAATTTCAACCATTATTTCTTTTAAATTTCATATTTCTAATTAAAGAAAAGAAATACCTTGAGTAGCAGTAATTGTTCATAGTGTCATTTAATCATAATTATCTATAATTTTTGCTGAACTTAAATGGTAATTTAAGTTCTGATTATGTAACCAGTGAATTTTCAAGTTGTTGGTTAAAACCTTGTACATCAAACTGAGGTCCATAGGATACTCTTTTGTATAATTATAATTAGCTGTGTACACCGGTCTAAGACACCCAATTCTTTTTTTCATGTAAACGTTCAACGTTCCTACAAGTCAACAGTCACACAGATCATTGTGGTGACAGTTGATCCGATAGCAGGCACGTGCAGACAACTGGGAACCATTCCTGGAATGACTGGTAAGCCCTGGACACGCCTATAGCTAGGAAGCTTAGGTACAGGCATTTGAGTTTCCAGAGGAGGTCCCAGACGATCACGCGGTTTGCGGATAATACAAGAACAGTTGGGAACGTAGGTAACGCGTTACTTATATGAAAAAATTGCAAAGACCTAGGTTTTATTTATTTTAAATTTGTTAAA